>CM024757.1:136803416-137074868 GCA_014218235.1 Colocasia esculenta
AATAATTCTCTTTTCTTTAATTTTTTCCCAATTTAATTATTATTATTATTGAAAAATCTTGTTGTTAAATATAGTGTCCAAGAAGATGACACAGACCTCTACGGTACAAGTAAACATCCTAGTCCATGAGTATGAGATGTTCAAGATGAGCCCAGTGAAGTCAATTTCTGATATGTTCTCTAGGCTCTCCAAGATCACAAATGGACTGAAGGCTCTTGGCAAGAATTACACGAACACTGAAATAGTCTGTAAAATTTTGAGATCCCTCCCATCGGCGTGGCACACCAAGGCCACAGTCATGGAGGACTCCAAGAACCTATCAACCCTCACTGTGGAGGAGTTGATTGGGAGTCTCATGACTTATGAGAAAATTTTGAAAAGGGAGGAGGCCGAGCAACCAATGCTAAAGCAAAAGGATGTGGATCTAAAGGCTAAGAAATCCAAGGCATACAGCTCTAAAGAAAATTCTTCAAGTGAAGATGAGGAAGAAGTGGCAAATATTGCATGAAGCTTCAAAAAAAAAATTAGAAAGAAAAGGCCACAATATGCAACTTCTTCCAAGGACTTTAATGGAAAAACAAGGAAGGAAACTCCAGCAAAAAGGAGTTGATCTACTATGAATGTCAATGCATTGGCCACATGAAGTCCGAGTGTCTCGTCTACTTGACGAAGGAGGACAAAATCAAGGCAAAGAAGCCCAAAGCCATGGTTGCCACCTGGAGTGATTCCGACTAGTCATCTTCCGAGGTCGAAGAACTCAAGAAGGAGGAGTGTGGTCTCATGGCTATTGATGATGAATATCCCGAGGTAAATTCTGAACGTGAATCTTTATGAAAGAAATGTATTCTGCCTTGTATGGAAAATATAAGAAAGTAAAAAAGGAAAATAAAGGACTGAAAATGAAAATTGAAGGTTTTCTTCATAATGAAATTCTTTGCATGTCATGTCATGAACTCAAACTGAAATATGAAAACCTTCATAATGAAAGTGAGGCTATGCAAAGTAAAATTTCATTGTATGAAGAAGAAATGGAATGCATGCTTCATGATAATGCTTTTCTTGAAAAATTTAGCATGCTTGAAAAGGAAAATATTTCTTTAAAATCTGAAAATGAAGAATTGAAAAACAAGTGCATGTGGTTGAGGAAAAGGTTAAACAGTCTGAAAATTCTGTCAAAAACTTCCATGAAACCATTAATGAACTGAAACTACTATTTCTAGACTCATGAAGTGGAAACAAAAACTTGATGAAGTCCTTAGTGTTAAGGTTAACACTAATAGACATGGTTTAGGCTACTCCCTCAAAATAAAAATAGTAAACACTACAAGAAAAAAGAGGCATTAGAGACCGCATCTGAGACCGAAATATTCGGTCACTAATCAGTCTCAGATTTGAGACCGAATTGTGACTAAAAAAATTTCAAATTAAAGACTAAATAGTGACCGAATATTTTGGTCTCAAACATAGAGACCAAATTATGGTTGACTAGAATTCGGTGACTAATGGACGAAATTATGCGACCTAAAAATTCGGTCACAATTCAGTTGCAAATATAGAGACTGAATAGTGACTGAAGTGGCGGTAGCCATTGGGTTGCCTTTTGGCTACCTTTTCAACTGTGTACCTTTCCGTCTGGTGTACTGAGCTTCTGGATGAGCCGTATGTGCTTGTGTTTGCCAACGGCCCTATCGAGAGTCTCGAGAGGAGGGTCTGTGTGTGCCTCGCGCTTGCTAGGCTTGTTGAGGTTTACAAGCTATCTATGCAGGTTGTTGTAGTGCTTTCCCCGCCTATTCTCTGTTCACCTGGTGCTCGAAACTTGAGGGCTTGTTCTATTGAGAGATTTTTACTATTCTCTGGGACTGCTCGTCCTCGTGAGCCTGTTGAGGGAGTACTCTAGGATATGAGCGTGCTTGAGTTTAGTGACTTTGGAGCAAAGGAGAAAATGGTGGTTGGACCACAATGTCGAGTCATTTTTAGAGCTCTCTTGGCTAGGGCGGGAAGTCAAGATGGTTGTGGAGTTTCTTCCCGGCGCGACCCAGACAGTCTGTTCTCCCACTACCTCTCCCTGTGTGGTTCTGGAGCCACATAGTGGTTGCCAGGCATAGGGTCGTAGCTTGGCCAGGCTTCGGTTGTTGTTGTTGTGTGGTGTTCCCTTGAGCTGTCTCACTGGCCTCACTCTCCCGGGGAGGTTGTAGGCAGGAGCTGACTGGGGAGCAGTGAGTAGCCTGTGGGCTCTCTCGACTGCCAATGGCGGTGCTATGGTTGTTGCTTTTATGATGGTGTTTCTTTATGACGTGTTTCTAAGCGTGGTCCATTGCCCTAGCCTGCACGGCGGTTGTAGCCTAGTCATGTCTAGCTTTTGAGGGTGTTATTGGTTTGACATCTAGTTGTGGTTCCCTGTGATTTTTGTTGTATCGTTGTTTGTGTGCCGTGTTTTTGCTCTTGCTCTGAGTTGGACACCCAGCCTTGCCAGTAGCCTGGGGGCTGGGGAGAGTGTGCTCCCAGGCCTGGTTGTCATGCCAAGGGATGGTGTGGGGGACTTCCAACTTAGGTTCTTTCTCGATGCCTCTGTTCCCTGGACGTTCATTCGTGGTGGCTCCTATGCATGTCCGCATGTGGTACGCCGACCTCGTGGTGTGTCTGAGATTCAGTTGGTGCTGTGTGGCTTCCCGACCTCGTGGGGGTCTGGGTTGGCAGTGCTAGTGTGGTGAGACTCTATTCTCACATGATTGCTCTGTGGTTCTTGTGAGCTCCCTATCTTGGCATGTGCGCCAAGGGTTGCTACCGCGTGGTGCTTGACTCCACTGGTTCTGTGGGGGTTGTGTGTGGCCCGACCCTAGTTGGTGGTCATGGCATTGTTCTATTTCCGTTGTTTTGTAGTAGCTAGTCTCGTTGTTTCCTAGTTACTACTTTCTAACTATAGTTAGCCTTTTGCCTTCTAGAGTTCCTACTTCTATGATTCGTAATGGACTGCTAATCCCTACTGGGCCTTGTTCGTGAGGCTCACCCCCCTACTCTCTTCAGTTAGGGGCTCATCGTCGCGCGAGCTTAGTGTCGGACAGTTGCGGAGGTGTTTAGTGTCGTCTTCTGCTGCCAATAGCAGTGAGAGCGAGTGTGTGTGAGCTCTTGTACCAGAGTGAGCTGAGAGTCGTGTTTCGCAAGTCCTTGGGGTATGCCCGTTAAGGACTGCACCTTTTTTCTTGTACATGTGCTTTTATTTGGAACATGTTGTACAACTCTTGTATATTGTACAAAATGTTATAGTTATTTGAATTTAATGGTTATCTCACTAGACTATTCTTCTAACCCTTCTGGATCTTCGGATCCGTGGGTGGCGGTGCAAGCTCTGGGGTCCCTGGCCCGAGGTCTGAGAGGCTAGGTCATTACAGTTGGTATCAAGGCTTAGGTCTACTAAGATTTGTATTGAGTTAATAACTATAATTGTCCCAAACAAAGGTACTGGTAGTCACCAATCAGAACACTTGGTCAATAATCGATATGGACTTACAAAATTTTCTTGAAGTGAATAATAGAGAATACAATTGAGCCTTTTATAGCACTTACAGTGATGATCCTTGGAACCATTATTTTCCTATTGACAGACTTAACTGAAAAATATGTTAATCTCATAAAATCAGCAATCTTGGTTAACATAAGAATTCATATAGAATGGAGATAAAGAGAGATAAAGAAAGATTAACAACTATGAGCAAAAAACACAAATCAACACATATGCTTCACAAGTCGACACTTGTGTTCTCACAAGTCAACATTTATCCAACAAAAGTCGACACTTGTGTTTTCACAAGTCGACATATGGACATTATCTGTCGACATGCCGGAACACAAGTCGACACATAGAAAGCACAAGTTGACATATCATCAGATATTTCAAAATATGATATTATGAGAATACTTTTGATGATATGCTTGTACAGATATTATTAAATGGATATGCATGAGTATAGTTACCATGAAGATATTTATTTGAAGTTTTGTCATCACCAAAACCTAGGAATATATAAAGATGATACTTTCAGCAAATAAGAAACAAATGTCGACCAGAAAGAAAGAGCAAATGAAAGAACCTCAACTTGTCAAGAACATGGCTTACCGGAATGGCAATGTGAGAGTTCTAGATGCTCCCTAGTGAGACAAACCTTCTGGAGAAAGGATTTGTAAAAGGGTGAGAGATCCCTAGTTGTCATCCTCTATATAAATAGAGAGAGAAATGAAGAGACTGTGAGGAAGACGAAGAGACTAGCTCAGCCACATATACAGTGAACCGAAAGACATACCATTTTTGAGAAGAAAGCATGATTGTTGATAGATATAAGATGTCGGTCAACAGATACTATTCAACCATCAAAGGGAAAAAGAAGGATTGACAATTTGTAAAGGCCTATCCATTACATGATTGAGAATAAGGGTGAGTGAATCATTTACAAGAGTTCAGGAATAGTAAAACAGCTAGGTTTTCTTTATTGTTCTCAATGGTTTAAAGATAATAAGCTTGTAATTCATATTGATGTATCAAACAGAAATTGTAGCACCTTAGAAATTTCCTTAATAGGAAAATTAGAGATAAATTAAAATCTAGCAATTAATATTATTAAATTAGCTAGATACATATACCCATTATCATGTTTACAAAGTAAATCATAAAATTAAAATAGAATTAAAGTTAGATTCCAAATAATGAGTTTGGACAACCATCATGGGATTTGGACCAATGGACAATGTTTGGCCTATGAATAAATTCAACTAAGAAAATACCTTGAAAATTCATATGACCCAACTAGCTATGAGTAAAGGAAATTAATACAAAATACACCATATATAGACTTTCATATCAACCCAAATTCATGTCCCATCAAGAAGAGAGGTTTCCTAATGGCTCTCCCACTCAAATTGGGATGGGAATCCTCAAAATGAGAGAAAAGATTAACCAAACTCGGAACCCCCAAGTCCTAAGCACATTAGGACTCCTAAACAACCCTAGGTCTATATATAAATACTCACCTTAAACCCATCGGGGTGGAGTTAGCAGCTAGTTGGGTTCATGTGGAGGTTAGCTAGGGCTTCAGAGGAGGAGGATTTCGCCCCCAACCCAAGCTTTCTTCCCCAACTTGTGACCTGCTTCGTTCTGCAGAAGACCTCTCTTAGGAGCGACCAAAGGTAGGTAATCTCAGGCAAAAAGTAAACAAGTCATATACCATCTTGTACTCATCAAGTCTACTTTAATGTGAACCTATTTTGCCCAAATTTCATGGAGCATATTGCATGTATTACGCATTTTGTGTTCATTGCTTAGTTTTAGGGATTTTCATGTACATCTCATAAATCACACATTCTTAGGCCATTTTGATCCAAACCAAATCCATAGTGTTGTTCTAATTCATGTTTCCAATAACTTTCATGTTGTAGGTTTTGTCTAGAAACCCCTAGAACCTCATGTATAAATCAAAACATGATCGTAGGATGTTTTTTCATGTTTTCGAGTAGGTTCTATAATTCGCATCACTCCAGACAACGCGAGTAAGAGCGACCTTAACGCGTCCTTACAACTGGACATGACATCATTTTAAACGAGTCATTTTAGGCTGATGGGATTCACAATCCGATTGACCGAGCCCTGTTTCCCTAGTATTCATCAATCGGCATGCCATACTGATTCCTATGTCCTAAGTGATATACGTCCAGTCTACATGACATGATTTAAAAAAATTTCCCACCTCTTGGTTTCTGTGCATAGTTTGAATAGACTGTTAAAGGAGTCACCAGAATGCGTTAGATGCCTATGATGTTATTCTGCAACCTCATTGAACGTGTCATACTGTCCTAACGCGATTAAATCCTGAACGTGTCACCTACCCATAACGCGATTTAAACGCGTCTAAACACCCTAACGAGATTTAACTATAGCCTGTTTCATGTCCCAAAGCCTATTTTCCATGTTTTTAATGTCTGTAAAGGGCATCATTTGTGCCTACCATGATTTAAAAGCCTTCTAGAGACCATCTTGTGCCATGTCAGTCATGTTTAGAGTATTGTTATAGTCTGTTAGGTCTATCTAATGCCCTAAAAGATTCCAATTCATCTAAAAACTTTATCAACCTAAAAGTTATTCTAATTGAATAATCTATCTTGATGATCTAGCTTGATACCTAAAATAGAAATCTCATGTCTTTAATATGTAATAACTCATAATGTTGTCATCTTACTTATCTTATCATATATCATGACTTCATGTTATTACTTCCTGTTATGTTTTAAACCGATGGTTATTGTTAGATCGTGAGTAACATCCTTTCACTTACACACATGCACATTAGGTAGCCTTTCTTTATGATTTGGAACCTCTCCTATCAGATATTCCTTCTAGCGGACTAGAGATCTCATTGTTAAGACCTCCGTAAGTCTCCGTACTCCATGGATTTCCTCATGGAGACCGAGCAGGTTGTACCACTGAAGTTTCTAGAAGATAGTGTGCACTTTTTTTCTCATCTACTTTTTCGTAGAGCGTGATTCTATGCACATGCAACCAAGTCGTTAATGTAAAGAGTGAACTAAACAAAATTAAACCGTTATGCTGCCGAATTTCTCTCTTGACACCCTACTCTCTTGAAATCATGTTCACTGGACTTGTTACCTTCGAAATTATCTTAGGTGACATGATATTGTACTATGGACATTCTTGAAATTCATGTAATTAGCCATGCTTGATTGTGGGTATCTACATTTAAATAACTTGAGATGCTGGATCGGGCACGACAAGTGTCCAGGGGCTACCATCTAGTCCTCATGACAGAGAGCCAAAAATATACTGTTAACCATGGGGTATAATGATATTGGCATTGCATCTGCGCTGGGAGTACTTGTGTGTGTGAATGCTAGATACATAATCACATTACATGTGTTCATGGTAGGCATTCCAAGGTGGCATAGATCCTTAATGTACATTATGACTCGTGCTTGATTATTGTTACATGTTAAAAATTCTTACTCGCTATGTGCTTGCTTGCTTGTGTGATATGGCCATCTTGAGTTCTTATAAACTATTGCTCTCTTGATAATTCTTGCTCGCATCTCATACTTAACCTCAATAAATGAGTGTTCTTACCACTTGTTCATTCACTTATTACAATGACTCTCTCACTAGTTATGTTTTATTGGATTCATCATGCATGTCAGTACATTTTTTTTTACTTGTGTCTGCCTGGTTCTTAAAATGTTAATCACTTATATCATTTCCCGCAAGTTGAGATGTAAATCTTACTGGACGAGTGCGCTCATTACCTTCTTTCTTAACATCTCAAGAGATCAGAATATAGATGATGAGGTAAACGAAGACTACACTGGGGATGCTCAAGAGTGAAGAGTGCTTTACAAACCTTAGTGTTGAAGTCGTAGTGTCTTGGTGTAGTAGTATCTTTCTTTAAGCAATTGTGAGTATTAGTATAATGTAGTAGGAGTGAGGATATTATGTAATTTTTCTTTTATTGTGTCATAGACCTGTAGTTTAAATATTGAAGTTAAACATGTATTAGATTTATTATTGAAATGAAACGAAGAGTTTGAGGTTGCAAGCATCCAAATTATCTATGTTATGTCTGATTACTCGCTAGAGACTTATTTGTCGGCTGCTTACGTCTCAACGATCAATCTTCCATTGCCATGTTTAGGATGTGACAGAAAACATCTTACAAACTTGATTTAATTAAATTAGCCCTTCAAATAAGATTTTCCCAATTACATCCTTATGTCTATCCATTTGAATTTTAGGTGCTTCTTTAAGAAAGTTTTTTAAGTAGTATTGAAAACAAATTAACACATTTAATTGCACTTGATTTATCATGAAGGCTTCATTCTATTTCAGCTTTTTTAAAAAACTTATATATATATATATATATATATATATATATATATATATATGTATATCATTGTTGAGGAAAAGAACACTCAAGTTGAATCCACACTTTTTAATGTGAGATCATGTATTGGTTAGATGCCAATGTCTCGGTTACTCACTGTGTTAATCACCATGTATTTGAATAGAGATGATTTGTACCATTTGACATGAGCCAAGTCACGTCTCAGGTGACTTGTACTTGGTTACTCAGTATTGTCAATCATTGCTCTTCCTTTCCTCCATTTTTTTTAAATTACTCTGGATAAAAATCGATAGCTTTTCTCCTTATTTTAGCAAGTACTTATTAGTGTTTCAAGTCAATACTCACTCAAAATACTTGATTTAAAGATCTCCTTACTTTGTAAATTTTCAAGACATAAGGAAACTTCAAAAAGTTATTTTTCAAGGTTGTTTTGAGTTAATTAAGTTTGTACTATGCCTTCTAGATAAACCCTTGATCAACCAAAATTATTATTTTTAAACCACTAAAATTTTAGATCAAAGTCCTACACATTACACATCATGAAAGTTTGTAAAAGATTTTTTATTAAGTTTGTCACAACACCAAATTTTAGCAGCATAATAACTAAGGAGACGTAACAAACAAGCAAGCATTCAAAAGCTATAGACGAATAGCTATTACAAATAGGCCCCATAATGGAATAATCAAATTCTCTTCCTTTATTTATCAAAATGAATATTACAATCTTTAATGCCAAATGAAACACTCCTTGCTCACCAACCTATCTATCTCTCAAAGAAAGGAGAAAATTATAATAATGACCGTTCTCTCATAGACTAACTAAAAATATGAATGACTCTCTAAGTGTACTCAATGCTCAGAGCACAAGTCCCATCATTTAGCTTTACCTTCACTACCTAAAATGTTAAAGAGAGCAGGTGTGAGCGCACTCGCCAAGTACGATTTACATCATCATGGGAAAATATAAATAATTAATAGTTTCAAGTTGTATGCCATGAACTAAAATATGCAAGTAATAGTCAGCAAGAAAAATATAACTAACAAAGTAATCTAGATATGTCCAATCAATTCATGATATCATGTGAACAAGATGATCAAGTATAAGAGATTGTCACGCTAGAAAGTAACATGGACAAAAAAGCAAGAAAGTCAGTAGTATTGGAGAGAGAACAATCGGGATTGTATGGGAAAGTTCTTTCATGCAAGAAGGTCACTAGAGTATCGTTCAAGATAGCAATATAGCACTAGGAAATACAAGCACGCAGGACATTTCACTAGCAAGCACTTTGAGTAACCAGCTCTGGGCACTCCACAAGAATATCACACAGGGCCTACTGGTGCCTTATGCAAGTACATCTATCAGCCACTCGGGTTAAGGACCAGTACGTAGTAGCAAGAACAAGTCAAGTCTAGCAAGTGTATCACATGTAACAAGTATGTGCTATGCCAAGCACCAATCATGATTACACACCACTCTAGGTAATACGACTTTGTTAGGGGATCAGCCTAGCAATCAACATTTGAGGTAACAAACATCTTTGGGAAACTCGGTAATCAACACCTTGGGGTAACACGACTTTGTTGGGAGCAAATTTGACAATCACCCCCATAGGCAACACGACTTAGCCAGAAGCTCCAGGACCTGATATGGGCCCACAGTCAGGTTTGTATTGCACAACACTGGCATATACCCCATTGAGCCCATCGACTCATGGGTAATGAGAAAGTGTTTTTGAGTCCATGACTCCAGTTTCATTTATGTACTTCAAGAACGTATCACAAGAAGGTATGTCAATAAGGATAGACTGGTTGAGAAAGTTCAAGACTATCATGTCAATAGTGATGATTATCGAGAGTGTCATGTCAATAATCATATAGAGTTCAAGGGTACTTTGAGAATGTCGAGTCAAGAGTTCAATCTGGTAGCCTAACCTCATATTTACATACATTCTATCTTTAATTAATAACTTGGTTTCATATGTTATATTCGCGATTACTCTGAGAAAGTCAAGATGAGAGAGTGAGGTGCATGCTAACTTCTGGGTACTTCATGGTACAACCTGCTCGTCGGCCATGTGGGAATCCATGGTCATAGGAGACTTACAAAGGCCTTGTTCAAAGGGTCACTAGTCCGGCATAAGGAATATACAACGGAGAGTTCACCACAAACCAATAAAAGGGTTTTCTTATCGTGCAAGAGAGTATGTGTGTGTCACGTGTGAGAATCGCTCAACTGCTTGTGTGAGCATCTTGTAAATCTGATTATGGAAACCTTGCATTAAGTAATTAACAAGAGTGCTAAATTAGGAAATAAAATCATGCATGACCAATTTTAGCAAGTTTTCATGTGTTTATTTTAGTAAGTACGATAACAAGGCAAGAAAGAGAGAGTAATCGGTAAGTGGAGAGCATGATCAATCACTTAAGATCAATTAGAATCAAGTCAAAATATTTAAAATTTAATCATTGTTTGAACTAATCCTTGATAAGACTTTATATAACCTTCCTAGAGTAGATCAAACTCACACATGCAAACAAACAACAGAAACCATGACGTATGCTTATTACGAGGAAAATGCAGTCCCATCCCTTCAATTCCTCAAGTCATAACTCAATGACTACTTATTCAAATTTGCAACATTAATATACCATCTTAAATCCCTTTGAATAAGGAATCCAACAAAGAAAACGGCTTATCAATCTGAGGTCTCTAGCAAACGTTATGGCCAACTAAGCGGAGACTACGCAAGTCTGCCCACAGGAAACAACAATGCGACGATCACATGGTCGCGACCTGGTTGTGACCATGAGGCTGTTTCCTTTTTTATTTTAATGCAACAAGGGTTCTGTCACATTTTGGTAGTGACATGTCAACCCGTCGCAACCTTAATAAGACGTTTGGGTTGCCTTTTCTACCTATTTCTAACTCCCACTTAGATTGGGTTTGACACAGGAGTGTTTGAAAATTCAAAAATCTCTATATAGTGATCCAAATTATATGAAACCACTTTTGTTAGTTAGGGATGTCCTAACCCACCTACAATAAAACTGTGGTCATTTACTAAGGTACTAAAATGTAGTGGGACTATCTATGTGAATCTGACATAGTAAGCTTGTTCAGACCAATTACCTTTGTATACTTAACAATTGGGGAAAAATATGCCATATGAAACTAGACTCATAGAGGAACAAGTTTCATGTTGGGTGCTTGTTATGAAAACAACTCATATGAGAGATAAAAAACTCATAAGACAGTGCAAGGGTTTGTAAGACAGAATCAACACTATGATGACGCTAGATTTAATTTGATGAATCCACAAGATAAAAATGAGGGAAAAAAATATAAGCATGATCTAAGCATGTGTATGCAATCATGTATAATTTTAATTAAGATTTGGCCCAGAGGCTTCCTACATTGTGGTGAAAGAAAATTGTGCTCCCAGAAAACCATAGTTTCAACAGTAGTGCAAAGATCTTCTTAATACGTCCAACACACTGCGCAACAATTGGGCAAAATAGTATCATATGAGGATAGACTCTAAGGGCTTTCTAGAGATATATGGTTTTCTAGGCTTGGTCGAGCTTTCACTAACCTTTGATGTTGAGCAAAACAAGTCTTATTTGCAGGTCTGAGTTGAAGGAGAGCACGAGTTCTTCTTGCACAAGCCTCCACCTCGAGATTCCCAGTCTCCATAGCCTTCAATACGTCTCCAGAAACTCTAGGGGTCATCCCATGGAAGAGATGGGGTTTAATTTATAGGGAGGGGCGTGTTTAGGAGTCCTAATTAGATTAGGAAACTCAAGGTCTGAGTTTTGAGAAATCCTTCCATTCATTGGAGATTTCTCTACCAATTAAAGATCAAAATACTTTAGGAAACCTACTCTAGGTGTTGCACATGAATTGGGCTCAATTTGAAGTCTAATAAGTGTGTATTGGGTGTGTATTTAACCTTTTATATTAAGTAATTAAGATTTTTTTGGGGGTTATTTTCATATTTGAATTTATTCATGACCTAAGAGAACTTTTAGCCCATTTTTCTCATTGATTGTTAATACCCATTGTTTGAAGTCCACAAATAATTATTATTTTAATTTTTGACCCCTTTATGTATATATGATAATAGATTTCCGACTTATTCCTTAATTACGACAATAAGTCGCAAAAATACTTAAACTTGGTTCAAATGATTTTTCTTGGCCCAAATTTCTTTATGGGTCATTAGAAATTATCATTTAAAGACTAACTATGGTTTTTACGAAAATTTTAGATGTTTTTTACACATGCGATAATGATTTGTATGTGTTTAACTAGTTTTAGATTATTAAATGGTCATATTGTCTATTTATCCCTAATTTTCAATTACTGAAATTTTCGAGGTACTACATCCTCCCCCACTTAAAAGAATTCGGTCTCCAAATTCATAGGACAATTTTTTTCCTTTTCTAAACTGCCTAAATCTCCCCACTTAAGACTACGCAGGTAGAGGAAAATTTTCTAGTGGATTACTTTAAGGTTATTGTATCGGTACAAACATACTGATTCACCTTAGTTACTATTGGTCAAATAGAAGAAGATGGTACCAACAAGGGAAATAAGATGAAGTACCATGATTACATGATATTCTTAAAGTTACTTATCGTGGATATAGGTTTATCCTTTGAACTATCTTAACCCTGGGCTCTACCCATCTCACTGGGTACCCATCAAGTGACCTAGTGTTAGTGCTAGACATAAGTAGCCTAGAGACCCTACATCCTCACGACATGATCCTATAAACTTAGAGTTTAAAATTAAGCTTTAATGACTTCTAGGACTTCCAATGTCTAGGTCTTGACTTAACTTAGGATCTAAAAGCTGAAACTCTGATACCACTCTATCACAACCCCAAATTTTAGTAGTGGAATGAATCGGGAGACATGACAAATAAGCAAGCATTCATAATAGAATAATCAAATTATCTTCCTATATTTATCAAAACAAATATTACAACCTCTAATGTCAAATGAAACACTCCTTGCTCACCAACCTATCTATCTCTCAAAGAAAGGAGAAATACAATAATGATCATTCTAACATAGACTAACTAAAAATATGAAATGACTCTCTAAATGTACTCCACGCTCGGTGCACAAATTCCATCATTTAGTTTTACCTTCACTACCAGAAATGTTAAAGAGAGCAGGTATGAGCGCACTCGCTCAGTAGGATTTACATCGTCATGGGAAAATATAAGTAATTAATAGTTTCAAACTGTATGAGAAGAACTAAAATATGCAAGTAATAGTCGGTAAGAAAAATATAACTAGCAAAGTAATCAAGAGATGCCCAATCAATTCGTAATATCATGTGAGCAAGATGATCAAGTATAAGAGATTGTCACGCTAGAAAATAACATGGCCAAAAGAGTGAGAGAGTCAGTAGTACTAGCGAGAGAACAATCAGGATTGTATGGGAAAGTTCTTTCATGCAAGAAAGCCACTAGAGTATCATTCAAGATAGCAAAATAGCACTAGGAAATACAAGCACACAGGACATTTCACTAGCAAGCACTTTGAGTAACCCACTCTGAGAACTCCACAAGAATATCATGCAAGGTCTACTAATGCCTCATGCAAGTACATCCTTCAGCCACTCGGGTTAAGGACCAGCATGCAGTAGCAAGAATAAGTCAAGTCTAGCAAGTGTATCACATGTAACAAGTACATGCCATGCCAAGCGTCAATCATGATTCCACACCATGCCAAGTAACATGACTTTGTTAGGGGATCAGCCTAACAATCAACACCTGGAATAACGAACATCTTTGGGAAACTAGGCAATCAACGTCTTGGGGTAACACGACTTTGTCGAGAGCAAATCCAACAATCACACCCATAGGGAACACGACTTTGCCAGAAACTCCAGAACTAGATACGGGCCCACAATCAGGTTTGTATTGCGCAACATTGGCATATATCTCATTGAGCCCGTCAACTCATGGGTAACGAGAAAGTGTTTTTGAGTCCATGACTCCAATTTCATTGATGTACTTCAAGAACGTACCAAAAGAAGGTATGTCAACAAGGATAGACTGGTTGAGAATGTTCAAGACTATCATGTCAATAGTGACGATTATCGAGAGTGCCATGTCAATAATGATATAGAGTTCAAAGGTCCTTTGAGAATGTCGAGTCAAGAATTCAATCCAGCAGCATAACATCGCCTTTACCTACATTCTATCTTTAATTAATAACTTGGTTTCATGTGTTATACTTGATCACTCCAAGAAAGTCAAGATGAGAGAGTGAGGTACACGCTAACTTCTGGGTACTTCATGGTACAACCTACTTGTCGGCCATGTGAGAATCCATGGTCAGAGGAGACTTACAGAGGCCTTGGTCAAGGGGTCACTAGTCTGGCAGAAGGAATATCAGATGGAGAGTTCACCAGAAGCCAAGAAAGAGACTTTCTTATCGTTCAAGAGTATTGTATGCGCATGCTGCACGTAAGAATCACTCAAGTGCATGTGTGAGTGTCTTGTAAATATGATTATGGAAACCTCACACTGTGTAAGTAACAAGAGTGCTAAATCAAGAAATAAAAAACATGCATGACCAATTTTAGCAAGTTTCCATGTGCTTATTTTAGTATGTACGATAACAAGGCAAGAAACAGGGAGTAATCGGTAAGTAGAGAGCATGATCAATCACTTAAGATCAATTAGAATCATGTAAAAATATTTACAATTTAATCATGGGTTGAACTAATGCTTGATAATACTTTCTATAACATTCCTAGAGTAGATCAAACTCACACATGCAAAGAAACGACGAAAACCATGACGTATGCTTATTACGAGGAAAATGCAGTCCCATCCCTTAAATTCCTCAGGTCATAACTCACTTGTTTCTTATTCAAATATGACACATGAATATATCATCCTGAATTCCTTTGAATAATTAATCTAACAAAGAAAACGGCTCGTCAATCCGAGGTCTATAGAAAACGTTATGGCCAGCTAAGCGGACACTATGCAAGTCTACCCATAGGAAACAAGAACGCGACCATCACATGGTCATGACCTGGTTGCGACCATGAGGCTGCCCCCTTCTTGATTTTGATCCGACAACGGTCCTATCACCTTCTATTAGCGACGTGTGGACTTGTTGCAACCTTAATATGATGTTTGGGTTGTCTTTTCTACCTATTTCCAACTCCCACTTAGATTGGGTTTGACACAGAGGTGTTTGAAAAATCAAAACTCTCTATATAGTGATCCAAATAATATGAAACCACTTTTATTAGTTAGGGGACGTCCTAACCCACCTACAATAACAAGGAATTAGAAAATCGTAGTCATTTAATTAGGTACTAAAATGTAGTGGGACTGTCTATGTGAATATGACACAATAAGATTGTTCAGATCAGTTATCTTTGTATACTTAATAAAAATTGGGGGCAAAGGTGCCATATGAAACTAGACTCATAGAGGAACAAGTTTTGTGTTGGGTGCTTGGTCTGACAACAACTCATATGAGAGATAGAAAACTCATAAGACAGTGCAAGGGTTTGCTGAACAGAATCAACACTATGATGACACTGGATTGAATTTGATGAATCCACAAGATAAAAATTAGGAAAACATAGTATAAACATAATTTAAACATGTGTATGCAATCATGTATAATTTTAATTAAGATTTGGCCCAGAGAATACCTACCTTTTGGTGAAAGAAAATCATGCCCCCAGAAAATCCTAGTTTCAATAGTAGTGCAAAGATCTTCTTAATATGTCCAGCACACTGTGTAACAATTGGGTAAAATAGTATCATATGAAACTAGACTCAAAAGGCTTTCTAGAGGTATATAGTTTGCTAGGTTTGGTCGAGCTTTTACTAATCTTTGATGTTGAACAAAACAAGTCTTGTTTGCAAGTCTGAGTTGAAGGAGAGCACAAGTTCTTCTTGCACAAGCCTCCACCTTGGGATTCCAGTCTCCATAGCCTTCAATACATCTCCAGAAACTCTAGGGGTCGTCCCATGGAAGAGACGGGGTTTAATTTATAAGGAGGGGTGTGTTTAGGAGTCCTAATTAGATTAGGAAACTCAAGGTCTGAGTTTTGAGAAATCCTTCCATCTATTAGAGATTTCTCTCCCAATTGGAGATGGTAATACTTTAGGAAACGTACTCTAGGTTCTACACATGAATTGGGCTCAATTTAAAGTCTAATAAGTGTGTATTGGGTGAGTATTTAACCTTTTAATCTTAACTAGTTAAGATTTTTGAATTTCGGGGTTATTTTCCTATTTGAATTTATTTGTGGCCCAAGACAGCTTTTAGCCCATTTTTCTCATTGGATTGTTAATACCCACTATTTGAAGTCCACACATAATTATTATTTTAATTTTTTGACCCCTTTATGTATATATGATAATAGATTTCGACTTATTCCTTAATTACGATAACAAGATTGATTTTCAACTTATTCCTTATTTACAATAATAAGTCATAAAAATTCTTAAACTTGGTTCAAATGATTTTCTTGGCCCAAATTTCTTCATGGGTCATTAGAAAATATCATTTAAAGACTAACTACGATTTTTAAAAAAACTTTAGATGTGTTTTTACAGGTGATAATGATGCGTACGTGTTTAACTAGTTTAGATTATTAAATGGTCATATTTTCTATTTATCCCTAATTTTCAATTACTGAAATTTCTGGGGTGCTACAAAGTTTCTTACCCTAAAAAAAGTAATAAAATGTTTGTGTGTAGATGAGATTTACGTACATGGTGTATGGGTGTCGACCTACGATAGAAGAGATGTTGCTCGACATAGGAAATTGAAAGGATGATAATGACTAATTTGAATAAGAATGATTTCTATGAGATATGTATTCTCATGAGAGAAGGATCAGACTCCCCCTAGCTAAGTGATTCTCTACAGAAATACTAGACACATGAGATGGACCGTTTATTTTCTAAACAATCTAGAGAGGTCTGTCGACAACCTCTATGTATAGGTCGACAGACATTGTATACACAGTGATAATGAAATTATTCTATTAACATGCCAGTCAATTTTTTTTTGTTTGTTTATTTGTTTGGTTGTTTATGCTTTCAGGATTGTTCCAAGCAATTTATTCAGCTGCATAACCTTAATTCCTTTATCAAAGTTGTGAATCTATCTTCATATAGGGTTTAGTTAAAATGTCTACAATTTGCTTATTTATTTCAATGAATTGCAATTCTTGGTTTTTATTTAATATTTCATCTCTCAATAAGTGATGTCTAATTTCAATATACTTTATCTTAGAGTGTTGATCGAATTGGGTTTTGGACAGATTAATAGCACTAGTATTGTCGCACAAGATGGGTGTACATCCAAGATCAATGTTATAGTCAGAGAGTTGACTTTTAACCCACAACACTTGAGTTGCACAACTCCTTGCAGTGACATATTCTATCTCTACAGTGGAGAGTAGAACTGAGTGTTGCTTCTTGGATGCCCAAGAGATCATACGCCCTCTTAGAAACTGACAATAACCACTAGTACTTTTTCTGTCAAGTTTACATCCAGCATAGTTAGCATCAGAGTATGAAATCAAATCAAAAATGTAACCAGCTGGAAACCAAAGCCCCAAGTCAACAATACCAACAAGATATCTGAAAATTCTTTTGACAGCAAATAAGTGTGACTCTCTAGAACTAGCTTGAAATCGTATACAAAGTCATACACTAAATTAAATATCATGCCTACTGGATGTGAGGTACAATAATGAACTAATCATACCTCTGAACACTTTTGCATCAACCATTTTTCCTCCTCCATCCACATCAGGCTTGATGTTTGTACTCATGGGTGTTGGTAATGGTTTGGCCTCCTGAAAATTATATTTCTTCAACAACTCTTGAATATATTTCTTTTGGTTCATGAATATCCCATCCTCTTGGTGTCTAACCTGTAAACGAAGGAAGAATTAAAGTTCACCGATCAAACTCATTTCAAATTCATTTTGTATTAAATCAGCAAACTCTACACATAAACTTGAATTGGTAGATCTAAATATAATGTCATCGACATACACTTGAACAACCAATATATGCTTATCAACAATCTTGGTGAATAGAGTTTGATCTATATTACCATTTGTGTAGTTTTTCTCAACCAAGAACATGCTTAGCCTTTCATATCACGCTTGGGGTTCCTATTTCAAACTATATAGAGCTTTATGCTATTTAAATACATGGTTTGGATTAGCATGATCCTTAAATGCGGGTGGTTGTTCAAAATACACATCTTCTTTTATGTAACCATTTAAGAATGCACTATTTACATCTATTTGAAATAATTTAAATCTAAGCATTCAAATGTAAATAAGATTCTCACAGCTTTTAATCTGGCCACAAGTGTAAACCCTTAGCAACCAAGCGGGCCTTATTCCTAACAAGTTTTCCTTCTTTATTCAATTTATTTCAAAAAAACCATCTAGTTGCAATGATAGATTGATGTGATGGCCTAGGGACTAGACTCCACACTTTATTTCTATCAAATTTATGAAGTTCTTCTTACATAGCAATGACCCATGCATAAAGCTTCATCAATAGTTTTAGGTTCAATTTGAGATAAGAATGCCATATGATCTTGTTCAAGTATGTTTTTGTAAAGAGACCTAGTGTTTACATGATCATTAAGATTGCCAATGATTTGCTCAACAAGATGATCTTTTAAGAACCTAAGATTTCTAGAAGACTCACATGGGTCGGTTGATCTGACAGACAAGTCTGTCGACCTGGACCTGTCAACAAAGATGGATCTGTCACTTCCTATTGATCTGAATCATGTTCCTTTTCAAGTATGTTTCCATCAACTTCTTCATTTCTACAAGCATTGAAATTGTCAAAATTTCCATGAAACTCATCAAATATAACATGGAGAGTTTCTTCCACTGCTTTATTCTTAGAATTAAATACTCTATAAACCCTTGAGTGTTTTGAGCATCCCAAAAAGATTCTAGGTTCACTTTTTCCATTAAATTTATCTAAGTCGGATGTGTTATTATCATAAAGAAAAACTTTACACTCAAATGACTATGGTTTTTTACCTTTTAGAAGCTCTTATGGAGTTTTTTTAGGATAGGTCTTACCTTGGCCCGTTCAAGATATAATAAGAAGTGTTCACCACTTCTGCCCAGAAGTTTCTTGGAAGCTTACTCTCCACTAGCATTGTGTGAGCCATTTCCACAAGCACTATGTTCTTCCTCTTGACAACTCCATTTTGTTCGGGTGTTCTTGGTGAAACAAATTTGTGCAGCACTCTTTTGTTCCTAAAAAAATCAACAAAATCATTATTATCAAATTCACCTCTATAATCAGTTAAATTGAACAAATTTATTTGAACTCCCTTGCTTAACCTTATTGAAGAACTCCTCAAATTCCTACAAGGTATCACTTTTGTGAGATAGAAAATAAACCCAAGTAAATGTAGAACAATCATCTACAATGACAAAATCAAAATGCTTGCCAGTAGGACTAAGTGTTCTAGTGGGTCCAAAAAGATCTATGTGAAGAAGTTCAAAAGATTTTGAGGTTATTAAAGGTGCATTAGATTTGAAAGATTTTATGATTTGTTTTCCTCATCTACAAGCTTCACACAGTCCTTCATTATTATGGAAGTTTATTATTGGAAGACTCTTGACTAGATTTAGTCTAATTAGCTTATTTAAAGTACTATTGCTAGCATGACCTAATCTACGATGCCACAACCAATATTGTTCATATTTATTAGCAACAAGACACAAGTCTTTATTTTTAGGCTCATCTAAATCAACCAAATAAACATTATTAACTCTATAACCAATAAATCTGACACTACCAAATTCTTTATCAAGGATTTGACATGCATCTGAATCAAAAGTGACTCTATGACCCTTATCACATAGTTGACTAATGCTAAGCAAGTTATGATTTAGACCCTCAACAAGAAGCACATTATCAATAGAATTTGAAGTACGCTTACCTATCTTACTTGAGCCAATGATTTGACCTTTATTCTTACCTCCAAAGACAACTTGTCATCCATCTTTTCCAACTGAGAAATAAAATTTATTCTGATCCCCAGTCATGTGCCTTGAGTTGGCACTATCAAGCTACAATTTGTTGTGATTGTGCACTAACAAATTACACATAAGATTTTGGTACCCAAATCATTTTGGTCCCATCAGTTTCTTCATGCCAACAAGTAAACTTTTAGGAATCCAAATCTACTTGCAGTGAATAGCTTTCATGTTGTACCAACATTGAAAATCAATTTGTCCAAATTTGTTGCATGTGTTGCATGAAGGAATTTTATTGTAAACATTTGACTTTTTCACATTAAAGTTTTGATTTTTTACAAATCTATCGTCTGTTCTGCATAAATCTGTCAACAAGCATGTACATCTGTCGACTTGTCTAGTACTAAGTGTATCTGATTCTGTCAACCTGATATCTCATATGCCGACTAGTTCGTTGTTATATGTACCCAGATTTCTATTTTCCCTCTTTCTTTGTTTTTGATTTGAGTTTTGTTCACTTACTGTGGATGAATTGGTTGCTTGAAGATTTTTCTTGTTCCAACTGTTTCATTTTTTAGTGGATTTTTTCTTCAACAAATGATGTGATTAATATTTGTTCAACTTTTTTTTATTCTCATTCTGAAAACCAAGACCTTGTCTAGTAGTGTTCATTTTCACTCCCACATTGCATCTAAGTTCTCCCTGTCCTTCACAAATTTTGACAATGTTTTTTGTTTATCATTAAGCTCTTTTTGTGTTGATTCAATTTTCTCTTGAAGTTTGATGTTTTCCCTTTAAAGATTTTCAAGCAATTCATTCACAGATTTATTTTTTTTCAGTTTCCTGGAGTTTTTCTTTAACTTGATCTAGTAGTACATGAAGACTTTCTTTTTCACTACTAAGATCACTTATCTCAAGATTTAATGATTCAACTTGTTCAATTAGGGTATTGTCATGCACAAGATTATTTATTTTCTTTTCAAAGACTTGTTCTCAAACCTATAAACACATAACGTTTTAAGCAAAATAGTATACGCTTCTTCCCATTCATCTCTTGTAAAGTCCTCAAATGATAAGCTCACCTCAATATTTTCTTCACTTCTGGCCATGAGACATGTAACTTCTTCTTCATCCTTGGATTTAGTACCTTCTTGGTCTCATCGTCCTCATCCCTCCATGTTGCCAACATAGCTTTTGCTTTCTTGTACTTCTCCTTTTTTAGCTTCTTCTGGATCTCTGGGCACTCACTGTTTGTAACGACTGACCTTCCAGACCCACGCCAGGGCCCGAGGGTTGTGCCGCCACCCACAGATCCGAAGATCGGAAGGGTTAGAAAAATAGTCTACTGAGATATGTAATGAATTCAAATAACTATAACAATTGTACAATATACAAGGGTCTATACAACGCGTCCCAAGCAAAATCACAGGTACAAGAAGAAAGGTGCAGTCCTTAAGGGGCATACCCCGAGAACTTGCAAAACACAACTCTCAGCTCACTCGGCTACAAGAGCTCACAACACTCGCTCTCACAGCTGCTGACAACACACAACGCCACAGCTGCCTCTGCAACCAACCCAACACCGAGCTCCTGCGACGACGAGCCCCTAGATGAAGGAAGTAGGTGGGTGAGCCTCGCGAACAAGGCCCAGTAAGGATTACCAATCCCTCACTGGCCAGAGCAGCAGGAACTCCGAAATAGGAAACTACACTAGAAAGCTGTAAAGCGAGGAACACCTACAGCATGGTACTACTAAGCAGCGGAACAGAGAATAACACCACAACCACCAACCAGGGTCGGGACACACACATGACTCCCGCAGAAACTAACGGAGTCGGGCACACAACAGAAGCAACCCTCGGCACGCCTGCCGAGACCACGGAACAACCAAGTGAGAACGACGTCTCACCTCAAGCATGGCCACCTCAAACCTCCAAAGGGTCGAGGGCCCACAAGCAGAACCACCCCGGACCCCGGATACACTGCAAGGTCAGGAAGCCGTACACGCCGGTGCCACTACGGACTGGCACCCAAGAACGGGACTACGAACCGAGAGAACACCGAGCGGAAACCACCAGAAGCACGGGTCTGCACGAGGCCAGACCAATGACACCCACAGAGACTAAACACAGCCAGGCTGTGACCGCCGTGTAAGCTCGGGCAACGAGGAACAGTCAGAATGTCGCGAGGACACATTGTCACAGCAATAGCAACCAAGCCACCGCCTCTAGCAGCCAATAGGGGGACCCGCAGTCCACACGCTCTACTCGCTAGCCTAGCTCCTGCCTCCACCCCCGCGAAGGATGAGACAGAGCCGCCAAGAAACACACAACACACGCAACACCGCAGCCTGGCCAAGTTGCGGCCTCACGCCTGACACCACTATGTTGCTCCGGAACCAACGTAGAGAGAGGCAGTGAGATAAAGGACTGGCTAGCCTGCACCGGGTAGAACTTCGGTCGTCCTCGGTGTTCAAGAGAGCTCTACAAATGACTCAGCGCCGCTGTCCAAACCACCGTTTTCCCCTCAACTCCAGAGTCCGCCCTGTCGGCCGCCCACTCCAGTATGCTCGTCGCCCCGATATCTCCCTCGAAGACGCTTGAGGATGGGGGTCCCAGGTAACGGTAACAACCTCTCAGAACGGGGACAAGCCCTCAAGTGCCTAGCACCGGGTGAATAGGCGGGGCAACACAACAAAAACCACGGTGAACCGCTGGCTTGTAACACACGATAAGAGCAAGCGAGAGGCACGCACAGACCCCCAGAAGGGCCGCCGGCCAACCAAGCACGCACGGAAAAGCCAGAGCCTCAGAACACTACCAGCCAACACGGAAACTCGTCACCCTGCTAACAATCGATTGACCACCAGTCAATCGATTATTAGACAGACGCAACCTTCCTGGCACCACTGCTACGGCACAGCCACGAAGGTGTAACCTTCGGTCACTGAACGCAGGGAGGCAACCAGCCCGTTCCCTACCAGAAGGTCCTAAGGGCAAGACTTGCCCTGGGGCACATGTCGACACACAACCGGGCCCACAGAACCCCCTGAGACACACACAGGCACTGTCGCGACCCCCAAAGCCGTCGCGACACCATCACGACGGGAAGGGCCACCGCGACAGCAAACCCTGTTGCGAAGGGCAACGGTGTCACGACAGCACCTTTCGCGACCCAGAAACGCGTCGCGACAGCAACCTTGTCGCGACCCAAAAAAGCGTCGTGACAGCAACTCTATCGCGACCGGGAAGCACGGCGCGACAGCCTTATCGCGACCGCCAACGGCGTCGTGATAAGGTCGCGCCCGACAGGGCTAACGCCTCCTCTGATGTCACGACGCGCCGAGCCGTCGCGACACCAGCAGAGAGGCAGACAATTGGGATCCTCGATCTCGGGCCGCCCACAACCCATACAATCACACCACGAGGGGGAGGGGAGCATGGGGAAAGCAGTAAAGCTATCTATAAACCCGAGGGGATCCCAATCCACCCGGATCGGGAAGGGCACAAGAAATCCCTATAGGTTATGAGGAACCAAACCCACGAAGGGCCTTCACGACGCACGGCCACCACCTCCTCGCTCCACGACGCCCTGCCACGAGCCACCGACCGCTCCATGCCCGGATCGGGAGGAGAGCCTCCCCATCTCTGGAGAAGAGGGGAAAGGAAAGAAGAGGAGAGAGAGGGGGAAGGGGTAGCCAGCCAAGGCCTTTAGCCTTCGGCACCCAGAACACGACGGACCGCCCCGTCGCGTTAACAACCTTAATGCGATGGGTCAACAGACCACGACAAGAACGCGACCTCCATGGGCGCCGCGACAACGCGACAGCCTGTACTGACACACCTGCCACTCTGATAGGCGTCACACGACCGCACAGTGGAACATGACAACACTGTCGCGACCCGTTGACCGGTCGCGACAAGAACGTGACAGGCAACCCAGGCGCGACAAGAACGTGGTGCACACCTGCGTCGCAACAGGGATAAATGTCGCCCTGCCGGGACGCATTAGTGGCCAGTCATCCCAGACACCGAGCGGAAAGCCGGGAAGCCGGCTCTTACATTCTACACCCTGAAAATATTTTCGTCCTCGAAATTAGGACAAGCCCAGAAGATCCCGAGGCACGAAATGAAACACAGGGAGCAACCGCAAGACCAATGCGAAAAATCCACTAAGTCTCAACACGACTTCCTCGTGGCAACAACCGCACCGCAAAATGCATGCGGGCACACAAAGCCAAAAAAACCAACGGCTCGCACAATAGGCTCCAAACACACGGGAAGCACACAACCGAAAACCCATCGGCTTACAACATGCTGCAAATGCGGGTGGAGCACCAAGCCGAGAAACCAACGGCTCACTCCAGTCACACGTGGGGGGCCCAAACGAAACGACAACCCCAACGGTGCCGAGCAACGCCAAAACCGGCCCGAACAGCAAAAAAAGCCAGCCGAAAACCAAATGGCTGCAGCCACCAACAAACTCCGCTGTTGGGACCAAGCAACCAGCAACCCACTCTGTCGCCGGCAAAACCCGACAAAGGATGCGGTTGCCGATAGCAACGCGAGAAACGCCGGTCATCAACTCACTCTGTCGCCAGCAAAACCTGACAGAGTGCACAGTTGCTGACAACCACACGAGAAACACCTGAGAACCAACCACAAGTCTCAGGGGAACGGCCTCACGCTACTAGCAGCAGAAAGCACCGGTCACTAGACTAACGGAGAGGCCACGTGAGCGACGAGAACCAGAGCAACATCACGCTCGCGGAGGATCCGCAACACATGGAACGACGTCAACTATCACCACTAGTCCCACCTAGACCTTCCTCGCTGTCCAATAGGGACAACAAACGCACGTGGAGAACCTCAACACGCAAAAACAACATCCACTGTCACCACTAGGTCTCACTCAGACCTTCCTCGTGGCCCAACAGGGACACCAAACGCACGCGGAGCCACAAAAATTGGGAGTTACATGCTCCACAACGTGGCACACCACAACGGAAACATGGAAGATGTCTGAGGTCAAGCCAGAGCCGGACACCTCCCAACGTCGACAAACCATGTGGTCGAGTACTAGCAAGCCAATAGGCCTCACTGTCACCAGACAAACCGACAGGAGACTCCGCCCTCGGCTTCCAGACTCACCAACACCACGCACAACCACACGCAAACCGAAACAACTACAGAGGTCGAGGAAAACATGTCGACCTCAGAGGGACCCAAACCGAAGTAGGGTACCACAATCGAACACACTCGCTCTCAAAGCGAGAGGGAAAACTCGGACACCTGCTACGACCAGAGCCTGGCGTACCAACGATAGGGCTACCTAGACAAGACAAAGCAGCCACCCCACAGCGGCAACGGTACAACCACAAGACTCAGACTAGCACATGTGTCCCAAAGGCGGAAAACCCAACACCTCCAACACTGAGCGAAGTCGTGAAACGACACACAAATCTCATGAATAGGCACACAGAATAACACACGGTGCTATCACCAGCACCGGGAGCCACCCAAGGTACAACACAATGCACCAAGGCTCCAGACGGCACAAAACCAAAACACTTGAGCACGAGCACACGGTGCTACCACAAGCACCAAAACTAAGCAAAGTGCAACACAGGTGCACCAGCGGCAAAAACAACACCAAGGGCTAACGGGAAGGACTCTTCACCAGAGACCTGCCAAAAGCCATACGCAAAGGACTGCAAGCCTGGAAGGGCACAACAGGCCACGCCGGCTTCAGCCATTGAGGCACAAAAACATGAAGCATCGAAAAACGCCCAAGGTGCAGCACACACAACTGCACCAACGGCCCGAGATGACACAGGGCCCACCGAAGGGGACTCTCCACCAGAGACCCACAACAGAAGCACACAGAAAGCCGACAACATCAAGAGCACAACAACCACGTCGGCTTCAAAAAGCACGGAGCACTGACTCTGCCGCACGGGGAGAGAAAGCCGCAGCAACTCCCTGGCGCACAAGAGCAAGAAGCACCACCTCTATCACGACCGATAGAGAGGCCAAACACCAAAACGATGACACGAAATGCCTCTAAGGCACAAGCCATGACACAATCGAGCACACACCGGAGAAACGCTCGCACGAGCAAGCAAGCAAAAGATCGGCGCACAGCAGAGCAACACTGACGCCTGCAGCCCAACAGGAAAACGACACTACCTCGCACTAAACCAATAGAGACCCAATGCCCCAAATTGTTCAGGCAGGCAGCAAGAAATCATCACGATGACAAACGACACGAACAGGTCCACCGACCCACGGTGCCACAAGAAAACGTCAGTACGAGGGGAGCAACCAGCTCAACCCAAAAACAAGTCAAGGGAAAATGACTCCACCAGAAGGTCGCAACAATGCGCACCCTGGAAACACAACACCACAGTGGAGCATCGCCACTCCAAGCAACCAACGGAAAGCAGAGGAAGGAGACATACACAACGAGTATCTTCCACGCATGAGAGGGAAAACCACAACGCAAGACTGACGCTTCCACAAGAAGCATAGCCAGCCAAACACCCACTGCACTCACCAGACCACCAGCTGGGAGAGCACGCAGGGTGCGAGAAACGAAGCAAACCATCCGGGCCACGGGGACATGTAGTCCCACCAGCGCAGCCGAGAAACTCGGAAACAAGCAACAAGGCGAGCTGACTAACGCAGCAGCCAGATGCACGGCCAAGCGCACCACACCTTGATCGACAACACCCAAGCAGACTGTAACAAAGACAGTCCAACCGGCAACAACGACAGCTCATCTCTACCGAGAGAGAGAGCAGCGACAACCAAAACAACATGAAGCAGCTTTAGGGAGAACCTCCACCAAAAGCGCCAAGAGCCGTCCTGAGAGAACCTCACTAGAACGCAGCCCAACCAAACGACACACTTCAAACCATAGGGGCAACACAACAGTGGCTCGAAACTAACACAGAGCACTCTTGGGAAGAACCTCTGCCAGAAGCGACAAAGGGCAATCTTGGGAAGAACCTTCACCAGAATACACAACCTAAACGACACAGACCATTAGAGAGAAACACTGCAGCAAGTAGAACTGCAGAAGCAACACAAGCCAGTCCTAGGAGAACCTCCACCAGAACCACCAAGGCACCGTTCTGGGAAAAACTCGCCAGAACGCACCAGCCAAACCAACAGCACACCTCAGACTCTGAGGTAGCACGGCAAAAGCAGAAACAAGCGCGAAACAGTCCTGAGAGGAACCCTCACCAGGACAACAGTAAACGGTTTTGGAAAACCTCACCAGAACACCGGGCAACCAAGCGATGCACCTAAGCCTAGAGGGCAACACAACAGCAACCAGAAACGAGCACAACACAGTTCTGGGGAAACCTCATTTCCGCCAGAACCAACAGAAAAAGACTCTGGGAGCACTTCATCAGAGCTCACAACCAGTCAGCACCAGGCCGACAACAACCACAGGCAAGTGTCGCAGCGCTCAACCAGCGATGCAACACGGCACACAGAACATTTGCTTAGCTCGAGCAACAATGCCGACTGAGCAGAGCACAGCGCACAATAGCTCACAGACCGAAGACCACACACAATCAACACAGCACACACCCCAACAATAGAGGGGCAGCCAACAAGGCAAGAACACCTTCCACCAGTTTCACAGGTAACAACCCTACACTGGTGAAGGCCACACCACACGTAGGCTCTCTCAGCCTTCGCGACGCACGCGCACTCAAATGTGCCAAAGACTACCAGAAGCATCGCACCTGGACTTGCCTCCAAGCGTCCTCCACATAAGGAAGACCACTGCCAGCGAGTCCAGCGCCAACTGCGCCGCTACGGCACGAACACGCCGAGCGACCACACTCGCCACGCACGCGGCACAGCAACAACTGCAACCTGCAGCATGCGCACGAATTATGCAGGAAAGCCGCACACCTGCAAAACATTTGAAAACACAAGCCTAACACTAGTCGGATGGTATCAGCAGTGCACTAGTACCTTTCTTTGGGACAACTATAGTTATTAACTCCTTACAAATCTCAGTAGACTCCTTGCTCTGATACCAACTGTAACGACCCGACCTCCCGGACCCACGCCAGGGCCCCGAGGGTCGCGCTGCAACCCACGGATCTGAAGATCCGGAAGGGTTAGAATAAATAGTCTAGTGAGATATGCAATGAATTCAAATAACTATAACAATTATGTACAATATACAAGGGTCTGTACAACGCGTCCCAAGCAAAAACACAAGTATAAGAAGAAATGTGCAGTCCTTAAGGGGCATACCCCGAGAACTTGAAAAACACAACTCTCAGCTCACTCGGCTACAAGAGCTCACAACACTCGCTCTCACAGCTGCTGACAACACACGGCGCCACAGCCGCCTCTGCAACCCGTCCAACACCGAGCTCCCGCGACGACGAGCCCCTAGCTGAAGGAAGTAGGGGGGTGAGCCTCGTGAACAAGGCCCAGTAGGGATTACCAGTCCCTCACCGGCCAGAGCAGCAGGAACTCCGAAACAGGAAACTACACTAGAAAGCTGTAAAGCGAGGAACACCTACAGCATGGTACTGCTAAGCAGTGGAACAGAGAATAACACAACAACTACCAACCAGGGTCGGGACACACACATGACTTCCGCAGAAACTAATGGAGTCGGGCACACAACGGAAGCAACCCTCGGCACGCCTGTCGGGACCACGGAACAACCAAGTGAGAACGAGATCTTGCGTCAAGCACGACCACCTCAGACCTCCACAGGGTCGAGGGCCCACAAGCAGAACCACCCCGGACCCCGGATACACTGCAAGGTCGGGAAGCCATACACGCCGGTGCCACTATGGACTGGCACCCAAGAATGAGACTACGAAACTGAGAGAACACCGAGCGGAAACCACTAGAAGCACGGGTCTGCATGAGGCCAGACCAACGACACCCACAGAGACTAAACACAGACAGGCTGTAACCGCCGTGTAAGCTCGAGCAACGAGGTACACTCGGAACGTCGCGAGGAAACGTCGTCACAGCAACAGCAACCAAGCCACCGCCGCTAGCAGCCAAGAGGGGGACCCGCAGTCCACACGCTCAGCTCGCTAGCCTAGCTCCTGCCTCCACCCTTGCGAAGGGCGAGATAGAGCCGCCGAGAAACACACAACGCACGCAACACCGCAGCCTGGCCAAGTTGCGGCCTCACGCCTGACACCACTACGTGGCTCCGGAACCAACGCAGAGAGAGGCAGTGAGACAAAGGACTGGCTAGCCTGCACCGGGTAGAACTCCGGCCGTCCTCGGTGTCCCAGGCCTAGTCAAGAGAGCTCTACAAATGACTCAGCGCCGCTGTCCAAACCACCGTTTTCCCCTCAACTCCAGAGTCCGCCCTGTCGGCTGCCAACTCGAGTACGCTCGTCGCCCCGATACCTCCCTCGAAGGCGCCCGAGGATAAGGGTCCCAGGTAATGGTAACAACCTCTCAGAATGGGGACAAGCTCTCAAGTGCCTAGCACCGGGTGAACAGGCGGGGCAACACAACAAAAACCACGCCGAACCGCTGGCTTGTAACACACGACAAGCCCAGCAAGCGAGAGGCATGCACAGACCCCTAGGAGGGCCGCTGGACAACCAAGCATGCACGGAAAAGTCGGAGCCTTAGAACACTACCAGCCAACACAGAAACTCGTCGCCCTGCTAACAATCGATTGACCGCCAGTCAATCGATTATTAGACAGACGCGATCCTCCTGGCACCACTGCCAGGGCACGGCCACGAAGGTGTCACCTTTGGTCGCTGAACGCAGAGAGGCAACCAGCCGCGTTCCCTACCAGAAGGTCCTAAGGGCAAGGCCTGCTTTGGGGCACACGTCGACACACAACCGGGCCCACGGAACCCCCCGAGACACACATAGGCACTGTCGCGACCCCCAAAGCTGTCACGACACCATCGCTACGGGAAGGGCCACCGCGACAGCAAACCCTGTTGTGATGGGCAACAGCGTCGCGATAGCACCTGTCGCGACCCAGAAACGTGTTGTGACAGCAACCCTGTCTCGACCCGGAAAAGCATCGCGACAACAACCCTGTCGCGACCGGGAAGCGCAGCACGACACCCTTATCATGACCGCCAACGGCGTTGCGATAAGGTCGCGCCCGACGTGGCCGACGCCTCCTCTGATGTCGCGACGTGCCGAGCTGTCGCGACACCAGCAGAGAGGCAGACCAATGGGATCCTCGATCCCGGGCCACCCACAACCCATACAATCACACCACGAGGGGGAGGGGAGCATGGGGAAAGCAGTAAAGCTATCTATAAACTCCGAGGGGCTCCCAATCCAACAGGATCGGGAAGGGCACAAGAAATCCCTACATGTTACAAAGATCCGAACCACGAAGGGCCTTCATGACGCAGGGCCACCACCTCCTCGCTCCATGATGCCACTCCCACGCCCCGCCACCAGCCGCCGGCTGCTCCATGCCCGGATCGTCGGAGGGGAGCCTCCCCATCACCAGAGAAGAGGGGAAAGGAAAGAAGAGGAGAGAGAGGGGGAAGGGGTAGCCGGCCAAAGCCTTTAGCCTTCGGCAGCCAGAACGCGACGGACCGCCCCATCGCGTTAACAACCTTAACGCGATGGGTCAACGGACCGCGACAAGAACGCGTCTCCCACGGGTGCTGTGACAACGCGACAGCCTACTGACACACCTGCCACTCTGACAGGCGTCAGATGACCGCACAATGGAACACGACAACACTATCGCGACCCGTTGACCGGTCGCGACAAGAACGCGATAGGCAACCCAGGCGTGACAAGAACATGGCGCACACCTGCGTCGCAACAGGGATATCTGTCGCATCGGGCACCCCCGACGCGACACTAACACGTCGCCCAGCCGGGACGCGTTAGTGGCCAGTCATCCCAGACACTGGGCGAAAAGTCGGGAAGCTGGGTCTTACACTGTTGACCAGATTGCAAGCCTAGGGGGGTGTGAATGGATTGCTTAAAATATATCTTGAAAATTTTCCTATTAAAAACAACTTCAAACTGAAACACTCATCGTAGATGTTAGAGTTAGTGAGCAGCGGAATAAGATGAAAATAATCACACAAAAGAATGCACAAGGATTTTTATCCTAGTTCCGACCTCCTATCACCAAAAGTCCTACGTCCAGTCCCCAAGAAACTACTTGGGATTCTACTAACCAAGGGTACAGTCCCCCTTAAGGACACTTACACATCCAGCACGTGTTGGCCTTCCCTTCAACCCAAGAAGAGGCAGAAAAACCACCTGTAGCAACAAGTCTTCCATTCAACAAGGGGAACAAACACCCTACCCACAACAGGTCTTCTCTTCGCACAAGAAGAGGAACACTCTTAAAGAAGAGTTGAAGGGATGGCCCCAAGATCAAGCTTATACAACAAGCCTTGCTTGATTTGAGGCACAAACTGAGAGGAAAAAGAATGGAGCAATAATGTTGTCCTCTCAGAATTAACAGTCTCTCAAAAGAAAAGAGAAGTGAAGGCTTCAGGAGAGCTCGGAGCAAATGGACTTGGAGTGAGGGCACATTGCTCTTCTCTTCTCAATGGTGGTGAAGATTTCTGGGTGTACACGTGTATTTCTTAATACTTTTCTTCTTCACAGCCATGTCTTCTTATAAGCATTCTTGCTTTCTTCAGATGTAACCGTTGACATATTCATTGTCTCATTTCTTAATGCTCACTTCCATGCAGTCGCAGTAGGTCTTACATTGGAGGAGTGCTTGACTGAAAATCTACATACATTAAATGTTTGGAGAGAGAGAGAGATCATAACCAATGTTGTAGTCATGTGTGACTATCGAAACCTGTAGGCATTAAATGCTAAGAGAGATGTCTTCAGTCAACGAACAAAAAGATGTATACAGAAATAGATATGTCCATTCTGTCACCATTTAAAATTGTAGACAACATGTCATGAAAATGGTAAACAGTACAAGATGATGTGCATGAGAACTGTAACCGTTGATAGACCATACGTAAAAGGATATCCTTAAAAAGCTTTTTCGTAAGAAGGATATGTAACAGATAGCGGGAAATTTGAAATGCGCATCTTTAAAATGATTTGAAAATAATTGCATTCGAAGATTTGATCATAACACAGATATAATTTAATTTCAATCATAATCAATATGATTATTGTAAAGATAATCATTTTGATAAAGATGATCAAGGTATTGACAATAATTTATCTGAATAGAAATAGATGCTAATCAGTGTTTAAGTCATAGTCGATGTTCAAGGAGTAATCGATGTTAAAAGGGTAATCGATGTCTAGGTACAAGGAAATTGATGTTTAAGCAAGACAATCAATGTTTATGAAGACAATCAATGTTTTATAATGGCAATCGATCTGTAAAGAGGTAATCGATGTTTTATAATGGCAATCGATCTGTAAAGAGGTAATCGATGTTCAAAAAGGTAATCGATATCTAAGGTAAATCGATGTTTAAAAAGGTAATCGATGTTCAAAAAGGTAATTGTTGTCTAAGAGTAATCGATGTTCAAAAAGGTAATCGATGTTTTAGTGAAGCAATCGATGTTTGAAGGTAGCAATCGATGTTTGAAGGTATCGATGTGAAAGCAATCGATGTTTTAAGATAATCGATATAATCAATCGATTGAAAATGTTTAGTAATCGATGTCTCACTTCGACTATCCAAGAGTCGGAGTTGAATGTCAGTTCAACTGTATAGAAGTCGGAGTTGGACTTGGAAATTCATATGAAAAATGACTTTGGATATGATGAAGTAGAACTTCATATATGACGAATTGAACTTCGACTGTACATGACAAAAAAGTGCATGACGAAGTGAAGCTTTGTATAGGACTTCAGATATGACAAAGCGTAACTTCATATATGATGAAGTGGAACTTCGTATAAAACAGTTCATAACACTGTCGATCAAAGTGAAACTTCATATAAAACAAAATATAATGCTATCGGTTGAAGTGAAACTTCAGATATGATGAAGTGAACTTCATATATGATGAAGTGCAACTTCGTATAAAACAGATCATAACGCTGTCGGTTGAAGTGAAACTTTGGATATCACTTTAGATATGACGAAGTTAGCTTTAGATATGATGAAGTGAACTTCATATATGATGAAGTAGAGCTTCGACTGATCATGACTAAAAACATGCATAATGAAGTGCCAGCTTCGGATATGACAAAGTGGACTTGGATAATGAAGTTTAAAGTAATAGAAGATGAAACTTGACTTTGATTGAAATTGTGAAAAAGATTATCAGTGAAGAAAAAACATGAACTTATGAATGAAACTATGAATGTCAACAAAAACTTACAAGCATTTGAACACCATCTAGTGGACTTAGAAATACTTGGAATACTTACAAAGATGATCCTTGAAGTATTATTTATTTCCATTGAGTCTCATGTTGACAGACTTAACCAAAATGATATTAAGGTAAAAACACATGATTTAGATAGATAAATATAAAAATATTCTAATAAGTTTTGTTATCACCAAAATATATAATCATGGAGATAAATGAGTCAACAATTTCCCCCTTTTTGGTGATGACAAAACTAACTGAAATGATAATGCTCCAAAAATGATATGATGATATATATTCAGAGTATTGATAGCCCACGAATGTGTCGTTAAACAACTGGCTAACAATCTTAAAATTATCGACTTGCACAAAATATTTTAACAATAGTTAAGTGATGAGACCAAGTCGTATCCACAGGGAAAAATATTATTAACTTTGAAAACCTTGAGTTTCTTTGATTAGAAAAAAATATGATGATGAGACTACTAATATAAGTTGCATCAAAAAGAATAAATCTAACCAACTAAAGAGAGGAAGCAAGGGAGAGAATGAGTAGAGAGGGATAGAGTGCTAAACTAATCTCGACTAATTGAATAATATTTGATAACAAAAAAAATTAAATACAAGAGAGGTGAAAGATGATGAAGAAAAGAAACAAGAGAAAGAGAAAGCGCCTAAAGAGAGAGAGAAGAGAGAGACGAAGAGAGAGAGAGAGAGAGAGAGAGAGAGAGGAGAGAGAGACGAAGAGAGAGAGAACGAGAGAGGAGAGAGATGAGAGAATAGATGAGAGAGAGAGGCGAGAGGAGGAGAGAGGGGGGCGACCCGCCTCCTATCTACGTGTATGCAAACACATGCATGTGAGAAAGGGGGGGGGATCACGCGGGGGCGCGTGGCAGGCTTGCGGGCCGATGGCGCGGTGGGCGTGCTCGTGTGCGGGGCTAACGCGGCGGAGTCGCGGGGCAGTTGGCATGCGCGCACGCGCGGCAAGCAGAGCGCGAGTGGCCGCAGACGAGCGCAGGCCCGGGCGAGCACGGGTGCAGGCAGACCCGTGCGCGGGTGCTGGCAGGTGCTGCCGGTGCGGGCGGGGCTGAGTGGCGGCGTGGCATGGCTGGCAGGCCAGTGCAGTCATAGCGAGACAGAAATCAGAAGAGAGAGAAAGAAGAAAGAGAAGGAGAAAGAAGAAGAGCAGAAGGAAGGGGAAAGAGAAGGGGGGAAGTTGAGATCGGAGGAAGAAGATAGAGGGCCCGATCGCAGGAGAGGGAAGAGAGAGGAGTAAAAGATTTGGGAATGAGAGAGTTTTTAAATTAGGTGGAAAGAAGAGAGGAAAGAGGAGAGAGTTAAGGGGTGAGAAGAGAGAAAGTTTTTAAAATAGAAAAGTGAGAGAGAATTTTGAAAATAGAAATGAAAAAGAGAGGGAATGGAAGAGGTGGAGATTTTTATTTTCGAATCTCCCATATTTGACTTTTGGTCCGATAGCTTATTTAGAATCTTGAAACTTGGCCCATTATCCTACAAGCAAAACACATACACAAATTTAATCAAATTATCATTTTTGCAATAAAATGGCAATGAGTTAGTGTAAAATTAATGACCATAAGATAATAAAATAACAATTTATCATCAATAACTGTGCAATTATCACACTCCCCAACTTATTCATGCTAGTCCCTTAGCAATGCACCTAAGTGAATAATTAGAATTAGACTAACAATAGTACAAGACATCATATTTCGTAACAAGAAAGTAAGAATGAAAATATTGACCATGAGTGTTTCAAGTTCTAGTGGCTAGTGTCAAGAGTAAGCATGCCAGTTCATGTCTTTAGACAGTTCCTCAAGATATGCTCAAAATTTCATGGCTATTTATTCAATATTTGAGCATCAATAAGGGGACACATGGGCTTTTACCTATCACTCAAGGATGGTATCAACTCTACACTTCTTAAATTCGATCTTCAAATTACAGGTAGCTTTCAGACTGTCTTGTTCTATTTTCATGCTCTTTTTCTTTTCTTTTCAGGTACATGGTGTTGCACTTCCCTTTACTGTTTGACGCGAGTCTCAACTCTTGCCTTAGGAGTAGGAGGCCCGGTTACTAAGATCAGGGGCATTTTTCATGTTTTATTTCTATTTTTCTCTGTATATATATATACACACATTTTCAAATTTATTTATAAGCAGGTAGCTTTTTCCCCACGATTGATCTTTAATAGGAGTGTAGAATATCAATCAATCAACTTGAGTGTTAGGTAAAACTCATATCCATTTGAATAGCTCCTAATAATATTTTTCTGTGTTGATGAAATTTCAAATGTATTTTGAGGAAGATGCTAAAAACATAACTAGTTAGCTTACCCTTTAACTCACCACTTTCAAAAGTACACACTGTGAGTCAAGCTAGAAAACATTTTCTTGCATGAAATATGAAACATGGAGCACAATGTTAGGGACAAAATTTTGAAATACAATTTGTCTCTCCCTCCAACTTGAATGACATTGTCCTCAATGTCATAAAAGTAATGAAATAGAATAAAGCCAACATAAGTTCAGAAAGGAGAGATGCAACCTGATGATCACATGAGGGTGGTTGCATAATAGCTTCATCCAAGGATAGTGGGACTCCAAACACCTAAGACACAAAATAAAAACTAAATCAATAGAAATCAATTTTCCTAAAAATATTGGGTTGCCTCCCAACAAGCACTAAGTTTAATGTCTTCATCCAGACACATGGAGGTGACAAGCTCACATAACACCCCCAATTAATTGACGCCAAATTCTTGCTTTGTAAGGCATCACTAGCCATGGTGGCCCAAGTGGTCCAAACGTACCTTGAAGATGTAGCAACCCGATATTTTAAATAAATAAATAAATAAAAATAATGAAAGAAATGAATTAAATGAAACCAATAAATATCAAAAGGTAATGAGCTTGATTTGACTAGCTCACTCAAATGCTATTGAGCCAAATTAGGAGTATGGGTTATGGAACAAGAGAAAAATAACTCTAAATTCGTAAGGAAAATGTATAGAAAATAGGAAAGGGTAATTTAGGGTGAAAACTAATGAAATCAAGCATGAAAGGTAAGCCAATTCGTGACCCACCAGAGCTAGAACCTTCTAATGGTGATTCGACTCCAATTGGGAGGAGAAATCTCCAAAATATGACAAGAACTAGCTGGACCCGTAGCCCTCCCTTCCTAGTTACATTAGGACTTGGAATAAACCCTAAACATATAAGTATTTGACCTAAGGCTAAAAGGGAAGGTTCACCATTGTGTTGGGGTCGTGGGAGGCTGTTCTAGGGCACCAAGAGCAGAGGAGAACGGCTAGAGAATGGAGCTTCTTCCTCAACCGTGCTCTGTTGCATCCTGTGCATCACCCGGAGTTAGATCTTCACAAAGGTAGGTATTCTCGGGCCAAAGATGAATCTAACTCATACCATCTTGTAGATCATCTTGTCTAGTTTCATACGCAAGTGATTTGCCCAATTTCTATCATGTATTCATCGAGTTATAAGCGTTTTCCCATCATCGTGCAAGTCTGTGTCGTTTCTTGTTCATGCTAGTTTGGACGCCTAACGAGATCAAATTGATTCGGTACAAAGGCATAGTTCTCTTCTACTTGATGTCCCCTACAAGTTTCATGTTCACCACTTTGTCCCAAGTGCCCTAGTTTGTGAGTTATAAGAGTTGCATGAAGATCGCTGCTTGATTTCACTATTTTCGGGTTGAGCCTTGAATCACGACCAATCCAGGCGACGTGATTCAATCAACTGGTATCGCGTCGGTCTTGACCATCGCATTTACCTAAAAGGCGACCGCCCATGTCATCACATTTTGGCTCATCCCGTGCATCAAACTATGCGCTCGTTGACGGTCAGAAGACTTATAAAACGCGACCACCAAGGTCGTCGCGTTTCACTATTGTTTCCCACCCTTGGGGAATCGCACCTTTTGAACAGTTAGGGTTTGCATGAATGCGACGGTCCTCATCGTCGCGTTTAGAACCGCCTGATAAACGTGACCATCATACCCGTCACGATTTACCTGTATTATTCCAGCAATGATTTTTGTTCTATTTAAATGAATATTTAGGGTTGTTAAGCATGTGTATACCCTGTAAAACTGTGTAATGAATAGTAAACCATCATGTGATTAAATTTTGATATATGTCACCTAATTTCTTTAATTTAAAAGTTAATGTGCACGATCATTTTGTGTCTCATGATTTCATGCACATGCACACACCAAATAAATATATCCTTGCCATAAAATCATGCAGAAAAGTTTTGAATAAATTATCTGGTAATTTACTTCAATAAATGCACATTATTCACCCATGTTAATAAAGACATTGTATTCCATTTTCTCACGTAGATTTGGATTACCGATACCGCCGCTCCACTGTTCTAGAATTCCTCTAGAACGTTAATCAACTCGTTTTCTCTACACACTACTCTCTTGACAAGTTGGAACCTCTCTATTGAACATTCCGTTCTGGTAGACAAGGGACCTTTTGTTAAGACCTTCGTAAGACTCCGTACTCTGTGGATTCCCTCATGCAGACCGAGATGGTTGTACCCTAACACCTATAACACCATTAGGGATCAATATGATCCAAACGGCTTTAGAAGTTCTCTCTTATCTTTAATCACGCCGGACCTCTGGACCTGTGCATAACATGGCCAGTGGAAGGATAGTGAATTCCACCTGACTGCCAACACCAATTGTGCGTGTTGTGCAACTATTACTATCGTCGTTTAGTCGTCGTTTTATGCACAATGACCTATAGTTCTCATCTATACTCTACTCGCTCATCTATTCACACTCTCTCTGCTATCTCGTCTATTCATCTACTAGTACTCTCATCTATTTCTTGGTACTCTCTAATGGCCATTTGATTGATTGTCTAAAGATAAACAATATAACTAATGCCTAGCAATATATAAAGGGCTCGGTCTAGTCCTGGGAGGTGCACCCAAAAGTGCTAGTGCCCGCGGGAGTTAATTGACCAGAGTGTTTTGGCATTGCGCTCAAGTGCTATCTATCTCGACTATCTAAATGACAATCAAAGTGCTATACTATACTCATTGTGCTATTGCTATACTTTGTTCTATTTGTGCTATGGCCATCCTACTCTGTACTATATTTAGAAACTTGTGCTATCTTGATCAATGCTATTGTGCTATCTCTTACGTTACTTGACTCTTTCTCGCTCCATCATATAGTGACTCTACTTTTAATACATTAATCATGTAAAGTTGTACGCACCATGAGATATAAATCCTATCGGGCATTGTCGCTCACCCTACGTTATTTGTCATTGTGTTATCAGGTGAGGCTGAGGAGAACGAGTACACTAACGAGGATGGGGAGGACCAGGAGTGATCCACGAGTGCCATGACGTCACCATGTTATCCTAGAAGTCTTAGTTAGTCTTTTATTTCCTTTATATGTATTAAAGTCAATTGGGCCCTTTGTTATGGCTCTTAGTTAGTTGATGTAATAGACAATAGTCGAATTATCAATGAAAATTATTTGATTTCATATTATTTAATTGTCCAATGGTTTTCTGTCTATTCTACGTTCTATACTCGCTTACTTGCAACTGCCTCACGTTCCGATATTCCACGTCGAGGCGTGACAACTGGAAACTTGCAAGCACTAAATGCTAAGAGATATGTCTTCAGTCAACGAACAAAAGGATGTTATACAGAAATAGATATGTCCATTATGTCACCATTTAAAGTTGTAGACAACATGTCATGAAAATGGTAACAGTACAAGATGATGTGCATGGGAACTGTAACTGTTGATAGACCATACGTAAGAGGATATCCTTAAAAAGCTTTTTCGTAAGAAGCATATGTAATAGATAGCGGGAAATTTGAAATGCACATATTTAAAAATGATTTGAAAATAATTGTACGCCAAGATTTGATCATAACACAGATATAATTTAATTTCAATCATAATCAGTATGATTACTGTAAAGATAATCGTTTTGATAAAGATGATCAAGGTATTGACAATAATTTATCTGAAATAGAAATAGATGCTAATCGATGTTTAAGTCATAGTCGATATTCAAGGAGTAATTGATGTTAAAAGGGTAATCGATGTCTAGGTACAAGGCAATCGATGTTTAAGCAAGACAATCAATGTTTATGAAGACAATCGATGTTTTATAAAGGAAATTGATCTGTAAAGAGGTAATCAATGTTTAAAAATGTAATCGATATCTAAGGGTAATCGATGTTCAAAAAGGTAATCGATGTCTAAGGTAATCGATTTTCAAAAAGGTAATCGATGTCTAAGAGTAATCGATGTTCAAAAAGGTAATCGATGTTTTAGTGAAGCAATCGATGTTTGAAGGTAATCGATGTGAAAGCAATCGATGTTTTAAGATAATTGATATAAGCAATCGATGTTTTATGATAATTAATATAATCAATCAATTGAAAATGTTCAGTAATCGATGTCTCAATTCGACTGTCCAAGAGTCAGAGTTGAATGTCACTTCCATGATGATCAGTCTGTCCCCATGTAATTTTAATTAATTACATATGTATTTTAGTGATTGACAAAACTTCATCAATAATCTCTAACATATTTCATAAGTCTTAAGTATAGGAAAATTACCAAGGTCAATCAAGTCAATGTTGGTAAGTATTGCCTTACTGAAGCTTTAATCCTTTCAACATGATATTTCTCTAAGTCCACATCGACTTCTGTTGAAAATAATAACGATTTCTTTATGAGCATATCGATTTCAATATAGCTATAACAATTTGATATCACAACGATTTCATAAGTGTTTTAACGATTTCCTTGTAAGGCTGGAAAGTCATGTTGTTTCAAACAAGTCGATCCTGTAACGATTCTATAAGTCATCGCAACAATTTCTTTAGAACTCGTAACGACTTGTCTGTCGCAACGATTCTTAAGTAATCATAACGATTTCTTTAGAACTCGCAACGACTTGCTCGTCGTAATGATTTCTTAAGTAATCATAACGATTTCTTTAGAACTCGCAACGACTTGCCCGTCGTAACGATTCCTTAAGTCATCGTAACGATTTCTTTAGAACTCGTAACGACTTGCCCGTCGTAACGATTCCTTAAGTCATCGTAACAATTTCTTTAGAACACGTAACGACTTGCCCGTCGTAACGATTCCTTAAGTCATCGTAACGATTTCTTTAGAACTCGTAACGACTTACCCATCGTAACAATTCCTTAACTTCGCGCAACGATTTCTTTAGCGCTGATAACTATTTGCTTTGCGCAACGATTTCTGTAGCGCTCATAACGATTTGCTTCGCGCAACGATTTCTTTAGCGCTCATAACGATTCGCTTCGCGCAACGATTTCTTTAATGAATACAATGAGTTGCTTTCTATAACGATTTCCTCAGTATTCATAACGATTTCATAAGTCATATAGACAACGACTTTATGTCTTATATCGACTCAATATTTATTTTATCTCTCAAAGAGTTGAATAGTCAAAGTCTTCTCTTATCGGTCTGACTGCTGTGCATTTAATGAAGACAGAACATATCTCTACATGCATGCAGATGATATCTTTTCATTATCGTGCATATTCTATCAACATCTTTTAGAATAAACTATTTGGCATTGCTATTTTGGTGAATATTGACATCAACGTTTACTGACAACAAAAGACAGCCTAGCTGTCTACTGTTCTAGCATTTATTTTGTGCAGGGTCCTAAAGACGTTCTGTCATACAACGTTGGACCATACAGACGCCAGAAGACATTATCTCTTTGCGTGCTCAAATGGATAAAAGATTGTTGAAGCTTCCAAATGTCAAGCAGTCTAACATCTACCAATCTAAGAGACAACGGTTACTTCAACAGCCGGATTTCAAAAGAAGATATAAATACAAGACAGAAGAGAAAAATAAAAACAACGAAGTAGGGAACGCACACATTCAAATCTTCTGCTAGAATTTGAAGAGCCAAGAACTTCATTCCTTCTCGTGTTGCTCTTTGCTCTCCACACTGTAGTGAAAATCCTGAGAGAGCTTGTGTAGTTCTGAGAGTGTGCTTAGCTTAGATTCTTTGCTCTCAGTGCTAGTTGCTTCAGATCTTGGCTTGTTAAAAGCTTGATCTAGGGGCTTGATCTTATTCCATTCTATTTGTGTTGTTTCCCTTCGGTTGTGAAGGAAGACCTGGTGGTATCCAGGGTGAAGTTTCCCTTCAGTTGTGAAGGAAGACCTGGTGGGGTATCCAAGGTGTTGTTATTCCCTTTCAGGTGTGAAGGAAGACCAGCTGGGCTAGGTGTTGTAGCGTCCTTAGGGGGACTGTACCCTAGTTAGTGAAATCCTGAGTGGTTGCTCAGGGACTGGACGTAGGACTCCTAAGGAGAGGAGGTCCGAACCAGGATAATCCTTTGTGTCGTGTGATTGCTTTCTTTGTGTGATTGGTATTTGAACTAATAGTCACTAACCTTCATCGAAGAACGTTTTTGTGAATGTTTTTATTTACAGGTATCATCTAGATTATTTGTAAAAGACCCATTCACCCCCCCCTCTGGGCTCGTCAACTGGGCAACAAGTGGTATCAGAGCGAGTCTCTTTGTAACGACCCTCTTCACACCGGTACGATTATACCAATCCCCATCGGTATAAAGGGCGTCGTCACAGTGGGACATGTACCCAACACTAGTCGATTGGTTGATATGTACTTGGATAGCAATAGAATACAGTGGAATAAAATAAATAACTCAACTTTTAACCCATCACCAACACACATTCCACAATCTAAATAGCGAAATAGAAAGACAATGTCCACATTAATACAAGAAAAAATAACTACATCATGTCCAACTATTGTCCATACAATAATTCCTTTCATGTCATGAGAAAATAAAAGTACAACTAGTAGCGGCTCCACAAAATAGTCTTCAAAAAGGCGATCCTCACTATGCTTCCTTCTAGTACACGATACCTGTCAACCTGTATGCCGAAGCAAGAGTGAGTCCAAAGACTTAGCAAGCAAACCAAAGACTTAAACTTAAACATGTCACACTCATTCTGAGCCATTAACATTAAAGAGATGTACACTATCATCAAATCACAAAGGTACACATGGTCCTTACTCTTAGCTAGCAACACATATTATATTCACATGAGCATGCTTTAGTCTATCATATTTCTATTCTAAATCATGAGCATTACATCATACACATGTACATATTTCATACACTTAACCTGTAGCATGATTCGTCCACACGTTCTTTTTCATTCCATAGATATCTCTATCACTAAAACATAAATTTGAGTATAAGGGAAAAGAACAACAAGCTAGCATGATGACTACTTTCTTTCCACGTGCACTTTCATATCTAATTAAACAATTTACTTGCTGTTTTAACATAATAAAATCACATGCACATAACTTCACATTTTTATAGCATGAATCGAAGGTTAGAACATGGTAAAACCATTTAGCAACAATAAGCACTCAAGTATGAAACTTTATACAAATCGAGCATTTCAACTAGCATGGGATCCAAATATTATTCATGCATCTATCATACACATAATCACACTTTGCTTACTGTTCTTATACACATTACATTCAATTACATGGATTCATAATTAGTCACATTTTATCTTATCCCTTCGACAAGTCTACATGTTCATATTTTGGTGTTGCATAAATATCATAGTTGTCTAAGTTTACTCACATACACCATTACATGACGAATTGTAATCTACATGTTATGATACTAAGCATGGCATTTCAATTTAGATATTATCATATGAAAAAAACATAAACGTAGCATGCTAATAAACAAGTTCTCACATGCAAGCACACTCTCATTTGCATTAACTCTTCCTCACATCTCCTTTCACAAAATTATCATATCATTTACTCTTGTTTTCGCTTATCATATATCACATCATTTGCACTTACCATGTGCCACATTCACATATCATTTCAGTCTTTATTCATATTTCATTGCTTAAACAAATTGCCACGACACATAGTCCTAACTACCAGTAGAGGACACTTAATAAATATCTCATTCTCATAACTCATCGCATAACACAACTCATAACGCATAACACATAACACATAACACATAACACAACTCTTAATCACATACCCACCACCTAGGCAATACAGTGGTGAACCTTGGTAACTGCGCAGACCGGGAGAAGCCCTCTCCACCCTATCCAGTGGTACTTGTCCACCTCCAGGATTTCCCTAATGCCTTTAGGATGAACTTTTCACACATAGAGTTTTCCATAGGGACTTTTCTATGTAAAACTCTCGAGGCCCCTAGGGTAGCAGTGTCATTTCGGCCCAATTATTACACATTACATTCACTTTATCGCATTTTCACACATTATTCACATGTTTTACTTATTCTGTTGAATCATTTTATATGTTACATCCATAAATTCCACATGTCTCAGTTAACCCTAACATGGTACTACTGTTAACAGAAATCAAACATTCAATACCTCACACTAATCAGGTTGAAACATACAAAATCAACCATGTTCATATTAGCATGCGTGGAACACTTGTTTTCGCGTGGAAATTTCATAGAGCACCTTACAGTTATCCAAATATCATGAAATTTTAACCACATACTAATTGCAGGTTCATGACCTCACATACAAATTTCCAGAATTTTCCTGAGTCATATTACATTTATCGAAATTTAAAACATTCAGTTTCATGTTATTCATAATTCAATTTAACATGGAACATAACACGAACATCAAGTTTAATAGTTCACAGCCCTGATCCCAACACGCACATCATTTCAGAAATTTTCCCCTGGACTTAATGCACAACACACAATTTACTATAAATTTTGCAAGCCTACACATGATTGCTATTTTCCAAAACAGAAATTTACAGTAAATCATAGGAGCATGGGAAAAATTCAGTAATTGCAGGGCACAGACTGACCCATATACACATGGTTTATAAAATTTAGGGCACCCAAATTTTCCACATATCCTAGGAATAGTGGGTGAACATACATAGCCATATCTTCCACATGCATTCCAATAAGCTAATAAATTCTACTATCCACAAAGAAAAATGCACAATAATTCTCCCACACACACCACATTAACTAGTATACATAATATATAGAAGTTACATTATATCCTCATTGCGAAAACACATCGAAAATAGTCATATACCAGGAAGAACAGCTCACTGTTCTGTCCTGAAGAACTTAACGACAGTCTCTGGCCGTTCAAGGAGTTGGACGGCAAGATCGCTGGACGCCGACTGGAGATCTTGGCGGCAAGAGGCCTTGACGCCAAGTTCCTGTCTGTGCAAGAGCGCAGACCGAGCTCCAAATACAGGGTGAAAAGGAGGATCCAGGACACGATAAAAACCCACAAAATTTCCTAGGACTTAAGGGACATGCACAAGCTTAAGGTCTAGGGTTTACTTGCCTCTTATAAATCTCCAAAGGGGTGAAAATGGGTGATGAAGCTCTCCTTGGGCAGTCCCAAGAAGCCTCCAAAACACCACTCCTCCGGGTTCTTGGTAGATCTCCACAGCAGGTTGAAGTCGGGGAAACCTCCCTCTATGCTTCAACTAGCTCCTGGTTGCTGTAGATGGCCGGATGAAGCTCCAATCCGCCGGATCAAGGCATGCAAAGCCAGGTTTTTCTCCCAGAAGCTAGGTTTTTCTCTCCTTTTTGCAAAGAGCCAAAGAGAGCTCTTGGGGTTGCAAGGAGTGGTTGGTTTATCGGAGAGAGGCCTCTCCTTTCACGCAGATGGTGATGTGAGGGCTTGATAGCCGTTGGGGACATCTCCCCAATGGCTGGGCTTGCTTGCCCCCCGGAATTCCGGGTCTGCTGCGCATGCAGGTCAGAGAAGTAAACGTCCACCTATATGGACGGCTACTTAAGGCTTGGCGTCCGTCGATATGGACGCCGACACCTCATGGGCGTCCACCCATGTTGACGCCAATTGGCCCTTCCGCCAGAACTTAACATCATGCAGAACCATGCTTAATCCATACATATATGTACATGAAACCTATGTAGTATAACATATACACCACTATACTATGCAAACATCCAATATTTACAACCAATCATACACATACATACATAGGTACACTAAGATAAGATGTACGTAGATATCTACCTATGCGTACATGATGTTTTACATAAGCGTGACTCATCACGCGGCAAAATAAAATGACAAGAATTGCGAGGGTTTCACAATCATTAGGAGGCAATATGAATTAAGTTAGCTAGGAATAATCTATTCATCAAAATAGCTCTTGCATACACACACACTTGATTTGACATATATATAGCATACACACACGGATGTAACATACTTACGTACATTATGCATGAAATAGATAGATACAACATGCGCACCAGTAATTAGATTAACTTGCACAACATTATTTAAGTACTATATGCATGGGATTCCTTAATATGCACAATATGCACAATTTAGCTAACTGCCTATTCTCACCTAAATATCATAAAATACATGCATGTTATTCATGAGGAGTATAGAATTACAATATACACTACTAAATACACCTACCCTACTTGCACTCTATATATACATGCAATGTACGAAGTACAATGTACACATTAACTACACCATGCAAATGAACAACGTTTACAACTAAACATACACATGCATACATAAGTATACCAAGGTGTTATGTATGTAGAATTAGGTATACAATTATCACACGCATAAGATAACATACATACGTACATACACATATGCACTTCATACACTCTCACACAAAATTCCATGAAATAGGTAGTATAGGATATTCGTCAATATTTAGATAGCACATGCATAGTATTATTCAAGTATCCTAAGTCGGAGATTCTTGGTATTCATAATACACCTCTATTTAGCTAATTGCTCATTTCCACATGAATTATCATATATATATATACACTATATATAGATATACATGCATATGCTCAAGAGAAGTATGAAACTTATAGTAGGCACAATGAATTACACATGCTATGCACACAATAAGTGAATATCCTCTCACCATATAAAGAGAATAAAAATTCGGGGTGTCATACTCTTCGACAAAGAAAAAGATCCAATGATCTGAAGAGTAAAGATCCATGGCAGCCCAAGGTAACATTGAATGTCAGTCTGTCAACCGACCCCCTCTTTTTGATGGTGAAGATTATGCTTATTGGAAGACTAGAATGGAGTACTTTCTCCAAGGTCACGACTATCAGATATGGTTAATAGTAGAAGAAGGTGATCTCCTGGTCACAAATGAGAAAGCTCAGTGGACAGATGATGACAGGAAAAATATCTCCTTAAACTATAAGGCTAAGAGTATTTTGTGCTGTGCACTAAGCAAAAAGGAATTCAACAGAGTTTCCGCCTGCAAATCCGCAATGGAAATGTGGGAAAAGCTTAGAATTACCTATGAAGGCACAGACAAGGTGAAGGAGACAAGAATTGATATTCTTGTTACTCAATATGAATGATTTCAAATGCAATCAGGTGATTCCATAACTCAAATGTTTAGTCGATTCACAGATATTACAAATGGATTGGTCGGACTTGGAAAAACTTATGAGATTGGAGACATGGTGAGGAAAATTCTTAGATCCCTACCATCCTCATGGACTCCCAAAGTTACAGCCATTGAAGAAGCTAATGATCTAAAGAGAATGTCCTTGGAAAAGCTCATTGGGTCCCTTATGGCCCATGAGATAAACATGGAGAGATTAGGAGAATCCTCCAATAGAAAGAAGCAGTCAAATGCACTCAAGGCTGATGAAGAATTGTCAGAAGAATCACTGGAAAACAGTGAGAACAGCAAGGACAGTGATGATGAAGAAGCTATGCTGTCCAGAAGACTACAACAAATTCTAGCCAAAAAGAAAAAGTTCCAATCTAGCAGAAGATTCTTCAAGAGAAATAAAGAGTTTAAGAAACCAGAAGGAAAAGATCTGAAGAAAGGAGAACCTACATGTTATGAGTGCAAGAAGCCTGGACATATCAAGGCAAATTGTCCAAAGCTCAAGAAAGATGGACACAAGAAAAAAGATAACTTCAGACGATTCAAGAAATACAAGAAGAAGGCAATGGCAGCCGTATGGGAAAACAACAGCGACTCAGACAGCGGGTCAAGCTCAACCAGTGATGAAGAAGAAGCCAACCTGGCTTTCATGGCAAATACAGATGACAAGGTAACATCTGATTCCTGCAATGATTCTAATTCTGATAATATAGAGGATGCATTCAATGAACTATATGATAAATATAGAGATGTATCTAAATTATTGAAAGTTAGTAAGAAAAACATTACTTGTTTAGAAAATACAAACTCAGATTTAAAATCTGAAAATGAGCAACTAGAAAAATAGTTAACTGAACTCATAAGAAGAAATGAGTTATTATGTGAAGATCTAAAGGATAAGAATGAACAAATAATTAAGTTGGAAAAACAGGCAGACATAGATGAACTGAAAACAAAAATAAAATCATTAACAGATGAAAATATACAGTTATCTAGCACATTAGAAAAATTCACTAATGGTAAAAACTCTCTAATATTAAAAGGTGCCAAAAGATTAGGTAAGAAGAAAATGGATTAGGATATACACCCCCAGACAATGAAGAAACCATAGTTTATCCTAAAATATATCCAACGCCTAAATTTGTACCTGAACAAGACATTGCATACAAGACAGATTTCAAATATATAGAAAAAATAACAAAATTATCCTACTGCAATCACTGTAACAAGTTAGGACATATCATAACCACTTGCCCAACAAGACATAAGAAATGGATAATTAAAGGTAAACTCAATGATACTAACCAATCAGGACCCAAAAAAACTTGGGTACCTAAAACTTGATGTTTTTATTTCAGGGTAACACTCGAGCATCCAAATGGTATTTGGACAGTGGGTGCTCAAGGCACATGTCAGGGAATCATAAGCTATTCACCCATCTCCAAGCTGAAGAAGGAACATGTGACGGAACGCCTCGGCCAAGCCCGTTAAACCAATAACGCACTTGATCCGAGTCCGCCTCCCGCGAACGGGCCGAAGCCTCGCAAGGGAATCCAAACCACAGTCCGTGTAAACATAAAGGAACACACCACATTTCATATATAAATTTTCACAATTTACATAGCCATACTCCATTAAAACTGAAAAGGTGCACAAAAGCCTGGGGCATACCCCGAGGTACAACAAAAGAAAGTAAACAACTACAAAACTACAAGGCTACACTGCTGAAGTACTACTCTGCTGGAGGTATTGACCCTGCTCCGCTACGACGCGGCCCAGAACTGGACGCCGGACGGGAAACGTCCTCCTCGCCCTCACCTGTGGGGGTAAGGGTGAGCCTCTCTAGTCACTGGCTCAGTAGGGAACTCCCCCAAAGCCGAACAAACCACAAACCACACGTACAAAACAGTAAACAGTACCAACAACATATAAAACAGCTAAGCAGGTAAGTAAAGCTGTAAAACTACTCACTGTCTGCCGACTACGAGAAACAACTGTAGTAACTAAACGGCAAACCCAAACAGGTGTACAAGCCAAAGTAGAGACAGCCAACACGAGCCACGTAAACTGGTTCACGACACCAGAAACTGACTCGGACAACTAACACAGGTCCACCTCTCAGTCTCGCAGCCACGGACGAAAGGTCCAGCTGCCGCTCCACGTAAAAAGGTCAAACAACTGTGGAGACCAACTAAAACACCACAACCTGCAGACCACACGGTCACAGACCCATGCCTGGCACCTCCAGAGACCCTGGCCTGGGCTCGCTAGAGTGAGGCACTGGTAAAAAGGACTAGCTGGGGTCCAGTACGTCTACTGGTGTCCGTACCCCCAACTACGAGCGCGCTACAAGTGACTAAAAACAACCACAACTGTCACTGTCCCACTGTCGTCTTTCCCTCAGCCGGACGTACAACTCTAACACAAGAGTGAGGGTGTCCAGGTCAGACGACACAGACCTCAACGGTACAACACAAGTACCGGGACAAGGCCCCGAGCTAACAGCCTGGCTCACAAAGAACCTGGGGCACCCAACTGGAGAGGTAACCACGGTAGGCGTCGTACTACTTGCCACGTACACAAAACCACGTGCACGTCACACACAAACCACGTGAAACCTCACGTAAACCACAAGTAACCACTGGTCCACTACACGTGAACCCAACTGACTCGCGTACACAACGCGCAGTCACCGAAGTAAACACTTAACAGCATATCTTGTATGCTAAACACGGGAACCATGTGCACTTAGTGCACCTCGTATAATTCCACGCATGCATTATCGATAAAACACCATAATTAGCCATTTCTGTTCATGTAGGAGTAGGCGGCTACATCGATTGCCGCTTACAGGAAGTAGACGGCAAGGTCCCTGGCCGTCAACCTCCTGGCTGAAGATCTTGGCGGCAAACGATGTTGACGCCAAGTTCCCCGGCCTTAAACCCTGCAGAAACCCTAATTCGGTCTTGCGAGTTTTCTAGCTATTCTAATTACTGGAAAACATACAAATGCATACCCTCTAGCATGACAGAACCCAATGCAACCCGTATAAACATAATTCGAACAATAAACTACTCAAACCACCCATTATCCCATATGGTGCAACTCTATCCAAACATGGATTATCATGCTGGTTCAAGTAGTTATGATGTGTTTTAATGTTTCTACGGAGCTACCAGGGTTCGTCCCCTACCTCAGAACGCGTTAGAATCTCCCGCAACCCCCCGGTTTACGCCGAGCCCTCCGCGAGCTCCCACGCGAATTGCACCACGCCGCGACGTTTCCTCGCGCAATTCGGCAACGCCGCGCGTCTCACAATCGACCAGCCACTCCTCGATACCTGTTAGAACCTTCAGAAACACCAGGGCGCGAAGCTGGGGCAAGAGGGAGAGAAGGTGAGCTGAGAGAGCTGCCCTCGGGTGAACATATAACCTGCTGAACTGACAGGTTGGCGTCAACCCCATTGTCGCCCACATGCATCGCCAGACTAAACGTCCACAAAAGCTGCCGCCAAGTTCAAGAAGTCAACGTCCATAAACATGGACGCCAACAGTAAACGACCACCCCTTGGCCGCCAACTCAAACAGAACAGCAGCAGGTCCTATTCCAATTCAGGACCTACCCTGCTCTTCACCTGCTCAAGCCACGCAATCACACCATGCATTCCACACACCCAACTCACACTGGCCTCACAACGGCCGCCACAACCATAATGCACATGATCCGCATGGATCCGAAAAGCACGCGACGTTACAGAACAGTTACCTATGGAGATAATGGGAAAGGAACGGTGATTGGCAGTGGTTCTGTGAGCAACAAAGGAAAAACAGTCATTGAAGATGTATTGCTTGTCAAAGGACTGAAGCACAATCTCATCAGCATCAACAAGGATCAATCAACTGAACTATGGCACAGAAGACTAGGACATTGCAGTATAGATGGCAAGAGAAAATTGCTAATGAAAAATCTTGTGGAAGTCTACCAAAGGTTAGTGCAAAAATGGAAGGTGTCTGTAGATCTTGTGCTAAGGGAAAGCACACCAAGAGCTCCTTCAAGTCAAAAACGGTGGTAACCACCTCAAAACCCTTAGAGCTACTTCATATGGATCTATTTGGGCCAATGAGGACTACCAGTCTTGGAGGAAAGAACTTTGGATTTGTCATAGTCGATGATTACTCAAGATTCACATGGGTATCATTCCTAGAGCATAAAGATGACACATTTGAAAACTTTGTCAGTTTCAGCAAGAAAGTCTAGAAGGATCAGAAGTTCAGTATTATTAGTATTCGATCAGATCATGGAGTTGAATTTCAGAATGAGAAGTTTGCAAAGTTCTATGAAAATGAAGGGATTGAGCATAATTTCTCGGCACCAACGACACCACAGAAAAATGGAATTGCTGAGAGAAAGAATAGAACTCTATTGGATATGGCAAGAACAATGCTATCGGAATATGATCTGCCAAGGTATTTTTGGGCTGAAGCAGTCAACACAGCAAGCTACATTATCAATAGAGTAATGATCAGGCCAATCCTAAAGAAGACTGCATACGAACTGTTTAAAGGAAAGAAGCCAGAGATCAGCCACTTTAGGACATTTGGATGTCCTTGCTTCATTCACAATAATGGAAAAAGGGACATTGGTAAGTTGGAAGCCAAATCAGATGAAGGCATCTTCATGGGGTACACCTCTAAACCCAAAGGCTATAGAGTATTTAATAAGCGCACATTATTAGTTGAACAATATGTACATATTATTTTTGATGAATCTAACCCTTCCTTGAGAAAGGAGGAAGATAGTGATAATGATGATGCAGATGAATTGTCCAAGAAATTAAAGAATACATCAATTGAGGACAATGATGATCTACCTCTGGAAGACTTACAACAAAAGGAAATTACACATGAAAATCTTCCAAAGGAATGGAGATACAAGAAAGATCACCCACCTGAGAACATTATTGGTGATCCATCTATAGGGGTAAGAACAAGAGGTAATGTAATACCTTGTGATTATCTAGCATTTTTCTCTCAAATAGAGCCTAAGACAGTCAATGAAGCTCTCTCTGATGAATCTTGGATTATAGCCATGCAAGATGAACTCAATCAGTTCAAGAGAAACCAAGTATGGACACTTGTTCCTAGACCATCAGACCATCCAGTTATTGGCACCAAATGGGTGTTTAGAAACAAATTGGATGAGACTAGTGTAATCTTAAGAAACAAGGCCAGATTGGTGGCTCAAGGCTACTCCCAAGAGGAAGGCATAGATTTCGATGAAACCTATGCACCTGTAGCTAGACTTGAGGCTATTAGAATATTACTTGCATATGAATCAGCATTAGACTTAAAACTATTTCAAATGGATGTCAAATCTGTATTCTTAAATGGTTTTATAAAAGAGGAAGTTTATGTGGAACAACCCCCGGGTTTTGATGACACATAATTTCCTAATCATGTTTTCAAACTTTATAAAGCTTTATATGGATTAAAACAAGCACCTAGGGCCTGGTATGAAAGGCTTAGTTCTTTTCTTGTAAACCATGGTTTCAGTAGAGGTCAAGTAGATAGTACTCTATTTGTAAAATCAAAAGTTAAAAGCATACTACTTGTACAGATTTATGTAGATGATATTATCTTTGGATCTACTGATGAATCCCTTTGCAAGTATTTTGAAAAGTTGATGCAAGGAGAATTTGAGATGAGCATGATGGGAGAGCTAAATTATTTCCTTGGACTACAAATCAAGCAAGGAAAAGAAGGAACTCACATCTTCCGGGCAAAGTACACAAAAGAACTCTTGAAGAAATTTGGATTCGATAATACCAAGCCACTGTCAACACCAATGAGTACATCAACAAGGATGGACAGTGACAAAGATGGTAAGAAAGTAGATCAAAATATCTACAGAGGTATGATAGGTTCACTGCTCTATTTAACAGCTAGTAGACCCGATATTCTATTTAGTGTATGCATGTGTGCTAGGTATCAAGCAGATCCTAGAGAATCACACTTAATCTCTGTAAAAAGAATATTTAGATATTTAGCTAGAACTCATGATTTAGGTCTGTGGTATGCAAAATATTGTGAAATTGATTTAGTAGGTTACTCTGAAGCTGACTATGCTGGATGCAAAGTAGATAGAAAAAGCACCAGTGGTTGTTGTCAATTTCTTGCAGGGTGTTTGATATCCTGGTCTTCAAAGAAACAAAATTCAGTGGCACTGTCTACAGCTGAAGCTGAGTACGTGGCTGCTGGAAAGCGCTGTACACAACTCCTATGGATAAAGCAACAACTTGAAGATTTTGGATTAAATATCAAATCGATTCCACTATTGTGTGACAACACCAGTGCTATCAATCTCACCAAAAATCCAGTCTAACATTCAAGGACCAAGCATATTGAGGTTAGATATCATTTCATTCGTGATCATGTTGCAAATGGTAATATTGAAATATCGTTTATTGATACAAATAGTCAGTTAGCAGACATTTTCACAAAAGCCTTACATGAAGAGAGATTCACATCTCTTAGAAGGGAATTAAGCATGTGCAATTTTTGAAAAGAGGTTTGTTTAAAACTGGCACATAAAATTTCAGAATCAAGTAAATTTTCTCTCTATGGCGTTAAGCAAAAGAAATTCAAATTATCCCTATAACCGTTCTTGTATTTAAAATCGGTTTGAATAGTCAAACTCTTTTATCGTTTTCTATCGCCTTTTGGCGCCTCTCTTTCCAATACATTTATTAATTCCCAAAAATCAATGCGAAGAACGATTCATCTCCCGTCTTCAACCTTTTCCCTCTTTCGTCTGGTTGCCTGAGTCGATGCCCTAACGACTCCAACATCTCTCTCTGCTCATTTGAAGTTTCTCTCTTCTTCCCGCGAAGAAATTCTTGAGGACCCTTCTCTCTTCCTTTCTTCTCAACCCTCTAGAAAACCTCCTCACCTGATTCCATGGCCGCATCCATCGTTTACGGGAGTCTGGGTGGCTACAGCACCGAGTTCCTTACTCCTGAGCAGCAGGAGAGGTTCAAGTTTGTGAAGACCAAAGTTTGTGGGAACAAGGCAGTGGATATAGCCGATCTCGAAAAGAATGGCATGCACAGTGTAGTAGCAGCAATGAACAGGATGCAGTGGATGGGAATCACCACCTTCTCCGAGGTAAGCTATCCAGACCTCGTGAAGGCTTTTTATGTGTGTTTGAGAACAGAGGCAGATGGGTCCCTGGTTTCATCTGTCAAGGGAACCCTAATTAAAATAGATCATGAATTATTGCGTTTGTTGTTTGGAGTGAAGACTTTTGGACACAGTGGGGTTCACACCGTGGATGCCAAAGCTAAAGGTCTTGGCATTGTAGGGCCAGGGTTCAGACTGAGAGACGGTAAGCTAGACATTAATCAACTGAATGCTTTCAATCGCCTCCTTCATTTCATCGTTTGTCAGATTTTGGTTCCTAGATGCGCAACCTTTTCTACTTGTACTAAAGCAGACTCAGACATGATGTACTGGGCCATACAGAACAAGGAAATCAATATGGCTGCAGTGATGTTGGAAAGGATGAATTTCGCCAGAGATCAGATCTGGGATACCAAAAGTAAGCTCAATGTTTCTTTGCCCTATGCTCATTTGCTTACTAAGGTTTTCAAGCATTTTCACATTGATTTGTCCGGAGGTGTTGTTGAGAAAATGGGCCAATCAATTAGGTCCAGAAACCTAAGGAAAAGTGGCTTTTCAGTGGTCAATGGTGTTTGGTCTAAGACCTCAGTGGCAGAGGGAGAGGCCATTATAGGAGATATTCCTGATGTTCAGGAAGAAGCAGCAGAACCTAGAGCTGCAGAAATTGAACCAGCAGCACCAGTAGAATTAGTAGCAGATGAATCAAGAGCAGCAGTTGAGCCAGTAGGACCATCTGAACTGGCAGCAGAGCTAGCAGAGTCATCCATTGTAGCAGGAGTTTCACCTTCTGCAGAAGAATTTTCAGAAGCACCTGCAAGAGTATCAGTGGCAATTTCTAGTGAAAGGATTGAGGACATCTCTCCTGAGGAGATTGTCCCTATTGTGTCTACAGAAGCAGACACTCTACCCACCTCTATGGTAGCATCCATACTTAGAGGGGTAGTGGACTCTATTCTCACCACCCCAGTCACTTCAGAGACTGGTGGTTGTTCAGCAGAAGAGGTTGTGGCATCGGGCCACATTGAGGAATCAATTGCAGCACCAGTTCAGGAGGAGCAATCAAATGCTCCAGCAGATGTTGTTTTGGAAGAGGATCCCATTCAGTGGGAGCAAGAGCCAATGGAAAAGGATGCTCGTGTTCAGGGGAAGCAATCAAAGGAAGGACCAGCAGAAGTAGATCACTGTGATGAGCCTATGGGCTATGTACCAGCTGATGAAGACTTGCCTAATGCTCAGAATGATGTCAGAGATGGGGAGACAGCCAGCTCCTCTGACTCAGATAATGATCAGCAGCCTCCAGCTTCAGAGGCTAGGCAGAAAGGAAAAGAAGTAGATTTTGGAGTCCCACTCCTATCAGATACTCCATTTGAAAGGCAGATGAGGCAGAAAATAGTGATCAATTTAAAGCCTGTGATTGAGAGCCTTGATGTTCAAGGTACAATTTTGTGTTCTTTTCAGTCTGATGTCAATTCCATTTTCATGAGCCAAGCTTCAGCTTCTAAGGAAATTTCCGGTATTAGAAATGCCATGAAATGGTTCAACAAAGAGATGGGGAATATGAAATCAATGCTATCTGAGATTCTGAAGGCAGTTGGAGCTCCAGCTCCTCCTCCTCCTGCACCTCGTGCAGATCAAAACTTGGGTGATAATTCTCCTAGGCCATCAGGGCTAGCACCAGCAGCAGCAGAGGCATAAGTTAATGTGCAAGGGCCTCCAGGGCCAGCTGAGCAAGTGTCAAGGCCATCAGGGCCATTGGAGAGTGGACTTGTGCAGACAGAGGTTGAAGAAGAGGTCTTGGCACCTAAGCCTCCAGCTCCTTCTCCTCCCTCTCACACACCATTTCCTCCATCTCCTCCCTCAGCTCCTATAGCTCCCCCTACTCAAGTCCACTCGACATTTAGGCTAGGCAAGAAGTAGCTGCTCAGTATTACTAAGGGGGCCTCCCAAGACAAGATTCTAAAGACCAATGGCAAGAACTACACCCTCTCTACTCTATCCAAGGGAAATTGTAAGCATTGTGACAAGCTTAGCCACATTGCTGAGGAGTACTGGATGAAGATGGGTGCATGCCTACGCTGTGGGAGTCGAAACCACCATATACCCGACTGTCCACTACTTGGTGAACACGAGAAGCACCCAATTAGGTAGAAGAAGCAAGGTCGACTACAAACCCTGCAAGAACCTAAAGCCACTATGGAATGTGGAGTGAGAAGGTACATTAAAAGTCTACTCCCATTCAGCATTTGTTTTGTTTGATACTAGTGCAACACATTTGTTCATATCACAAAGCTTTGTTGATACTTCAACTATTAAGTCTGCGTCTATGGGTTCTGAGTTCTATGTTGTTACACCTCTAGGAGAAAAGGCAAAACTCAACCAATATTACCCCTCCACCGATGTTGTAATTGGAGGAACTAACCTACCAGCTGACCTGGTGTGCATGCCAATGGAAGGCAATGATGTCATATTGGGACCAACTAGCTATCCACCCATGGAGCTAGTGTTAACTGTAAGAAAGGAAGGGTTACCTTTAGTGAACACCCTAAACTCATCTTTACTGGCATTAGACACTAGAGATGTCTATCCCTCATCTCTATCCTACAAGCCCATAAGATGATAAGGAAAGGTTGTGTGGCTTTTCTTACTATTGTTGTAATAGAAAAGAAGAGACCCAATGTAGAAGAGATACCTATAGTCAAATACTACCATGATGTCTTCCCATATGAGCTGCCAGGAATTCCAATTGAACGAAAAATTAATTTCTCTATCAATCTAATTCCTGGAGCTACCCCTATATCACGACAACCCTATAGTATGTCACATGCCGAACTAAAGGAGTTGAAAGAACAATTAATTGAGTTATTTGAAAAAGGTTTCATCAAACCAACTACATCGCCATGGGGTGCACCTATTCTATTCATTAAGAAGACGTATAAGTCTATGAGGTTATGCATTGATTATAGACAACTGAATCAATTGACAATCAAGAACAAGCATCCACTACCTCTAGTTGATAAGCTATTCGATCAAATATCTAGAGCTCAATACTTCTCTAAGATTGATCTCAGGTATGTCTATCACCATATGAGAATCAAAGAGGAAGACATATACAAAACGGCCTTCAAGAGTAGGTATGGACACTATGAGTTTGTCGTTATGTCTTTTCATGTAACCAATGCTCCAACAGCTTTCATAGAATTAATGAGTAGTGTGTACTGACTGTATCTCTTCAAGTTCATTGTCATCTTTATAGATGACATACTCATTTACTCAAAGACCAAAAAAGAGCATGAAGAGCATTTGAAGATAGCTTTGAAGATCTTGCGCGACAACAAACTTTCTGCTAAATTAAGCAAGTGTGAGTTTTGGCTAAAAGAAGTATCCTTTCTGAGTGTTGTCGACCCTTCCAAAGTTGAAGTCGTACTCAAGTGAGAGAGACCAACCAATGTGACTAAAGTGAGAATCTTTCTCGGACTAGCTGAATACCACAGATGGTTCATTGAAGACTTGTCCATGATTGTTGTACCCCTCACCAGCCTTACAACAAAGGAGAATCCATATGTATGGTCTGAGGGCTGCGAAAAGAGCTTCCAGACATTGAAAGATTGCTTGAACACTACCCCTGTCCTTGCCCTACCCACTGAAGGCAGTCTACATTGATGCCTCTGGGACTGGTCTAGGTTGTGTGTTTATGCAAAAAACAAGGTTATCGCCTATGCTTTAAGACAATTGAAGACTCATGAGGTCAACTACCCTATGCATGATCTAGTGTTAGTTGTTGTGGTCTTCGCACTCAAGATCTAGAGACACTACCTGTACGATGAGCAATTCACTGTCTACTTTGATCATAAGAGCTTGAAGTACTTATTCTCTTAGAAAGAACTCAACATGAGGCAAATGAGATGGTTAGAATACTTAAAGGACTCCGATTTCAACATTCAATGTCTCACCCTAGCAAAGGCAATGATGTGGATGATGCACTAAGCAGAAAGCATATGGCAACTTTGTTTAGTCTAATGCTTGGCGAATGGAGATTGTTAGAACAATTCGTAAGGTTAGACTTAAATATAGAAGAGAGGGATGATAGTGTCATGATAGCCAACATCAAGATACAATCAGACTTGCTTGTGGAGATCAAGAACCACAAGACAATGATCCATTCTTGATTAGGATTAAGAAACACTGGATGAGAAGCATGATTTCTCTATAACAGAGGACGGGAGATTATTAATCCAAGGAAGGACATGTGTATCTAACAATGAAAAACTCAAAAAGAAGCTCATGGAAGAAGCACACAAGACCAAGTACACAATTCATCATAGTGCTACCAAGATGTACCAAGACATGAAAAGAACATATTGGTGGCCAAATATGAAAAGAGAGGTAGCCGAGTTCATGGCACATTGTCTCACTTGTCAACAAGTGAAGACAGAACATTGCGTCTTGCAAGTGTGTTAAGACCACTGGGGATACTAGAATGGAAATGGAAAACCATTGGCATGGACTTCATTATGGTTTTACCCAAGACTCGTAGTGAACTTGATGCCATCTGGATAATTTTAGATCGACTAACTAAGTCCACACACTTCTTACCAATCAAGAGCAAGTGGTTTATGGGCATGTTATCTGCTCTCTATGTCAAGGAGATAGTAAGACTACACGGAGTTCCATCATACATAGTCTCAAATTGTGACCTTAGATTCACCTCTCACTTCTGGAGAGACTTTAATCTGCACTAGGTACTAAATTCAACTTTAGTGTGGACTTCCACCCACAAACAAATGGACAAACTGAGAGAACAAACCAAATCATAGAAGACATGCTAAAAGCCTTCACAATTGATTTTGAAGGCTACTGGAAAGAGCACCAACCACTCATGGAGTTTGCATACCATAATAGCTTCCCAGGTAAGCATAAAGACGACTCCGTTTGAAATGTGGTAGGGAGAGTTATTCTTACTAAATATCTCGAGCGAGATATTTAGTAAGAATAACTCTCCCTACCATATTAAATTCTATCATGTGAATTTGGAGGGCCAAATTCATTTTAAAGTGGGGAGGATGCAGTAACCAAAGTAATTAAAATATATTAATAAATTATAGTTAATTAAACACTAAAGAATAAATGTGTTAAATTAAAACCCAATAAATCAAAATAGATAATGGGCTTAACTAATGGTTCGAGATTTTATGCATAAGTATCATCCTGGGTTCACTGTACTATGAACGCGGTGAAGGTATTGCCCACAACCTTAATGCGGTGTAATGGTATCCTGCATTCAGATCGCGTCATCTCTCTGCCCCACGTTAACTAAAGGTTATCGTGGTAGATCCCTTGACCGCCTTCTTAACGCGGGCCATGCCATGACCGCATTAGGACTGTTAGTCAAGAAACCTTAATCTTCCTATAACAATGTCTTAATCTGTGATTTAATTATTGTTAAACCTCTATTAATTCTTGAACACACTAACATAAGATTATTTTATTATTAAAGATGTAATTATCCTTTAAAAATAAAGTCTACATGATCTCTCTCATACACCATAATTTCTCTCCAATTGTACATTCTCACATGCCTTAAACTCAAAAGTTGTCATAAAATGTCTCGTAAAATATTTGATTAATTGAATGAAAATTTACACATGACACGCTAATGAATAAAAGATTTGTTTTTGTTTTCTATCGCCGTTTTGGAGCACCATTATTGTCGCTCCGCTGTTTAGAAGTCCTCTAGAATGTTGAACAAATATTTCAACACCCTTCTTAATGTTGTGAGAACCCTCTATTGGGTATTCCTTCTGTCGGATTGAAACTCTCTCGCCAAGGCCTTCGTAAGTCTACGTGAGACTAGAATTCCTCTAAGACATCGAGCTGGTTGTACAATTAACACTTATACACCCTATGAATCAATCTATGTCAAGTTGACTATTTGAGATGACCAGATAGCAAGCAATTCCCATAATTTTTCTATGCAAGAGGACAGTGGTGGCCTTGTGTTGGCAAGGAGGCAGGGTTATATGGTAATATGTATCAATAAATACTATACATAGTTGTATACACAATAGTCAATACACACACATATATTAAAGTGCAAACGGAGGTCAGATTGGACAATCGGCCAATCGGCGGCCCGCTGAGCCGCTTCGTTGTTTGCTGACCTCACATCGTCTTGGACACGACCGACCGTCCGGAAAACAGGCGGAAGTCATCCTCGTCTTTCTTGCCCGACTCCCCGCGATCGTCCAAAGAGTTGCAGATTTGAGAACTTGAGAGGGACCCACAGACAGGGTGCCTCACATCACATGTGGTCGGGTTGGCTCACCACCTCCTTGGATGGACAACACTAATTCGCTGTTTGTTCTTCCCTTTATCAAAACAAATAATAAAAGGTGCACGATTCTAAACGCCAGGTTGTAAATCTAGTTATCTGTGCCCTCCTCTATTATAAAACTGTAATACAATATTCGTGCACCTCTTATAAGTTATATCCCCACTTTGCATCTAAAGAGAAAAAATAAAAATATATATATATATATATAAAAGCAGAGATCACAGCCCACACCACTTCAATCAACCATTGCCCATCCTCCTCTTTATCAGTCTCCAGCAAAACGCATGTTCCTCTGCCAGGTCCAACACCCATAACCTGTCAAAAGAACATGTACTTGTGAAGGTCCGAGTGGGCTTTGGGCGCAGAGGGCCAACTTGCATGAGATCGACTTGTCGTTTGCTTGGGCATGCTCAATAAGGGGTGGGGTTCACAGTCTCACTCCACATATGTCTGGTAGGGCGTTATCCCAGCGCTTCAAAATAGATAACTAATTTTTCTCAACCTTTTTCATATGCTCTCTCTTAAATCTGATAGGTAGATTGTATAGATAATTATTTCTTTCTGAGGAAGGCTTAAAGAAGTAGGCTTGAGACCTCTTTAACTGAGACGAATTTATGTTGCATATTTTGCATTGAGTGAAAGATGCGTAAAAGTTTTAAAACACTCTCCGCACACCTTTTGCAGAGCTTGCCTTTCAAGGCGCAATTTGAAAATGCCAGGTCAGTTAAGATGTTTTTGGGAGGCAACCAGGGAAGAAGCCGCCCCCCGACAAGCTCATCCTTCCAGTCTGAAACTTTGACTGCGAAGCCTCCAAAAGGTTGGACACGAATGAGGAAGACAAGCTCCATCCATCCAAAGGCCCAACGTGCCCTTCTTTTTCAAAGCCTCGACTTTGCCGCCTGCACCAAACAATCAAACATGCACTGCAAGATTGACAGAAGGCCGAGAATATATATATATATATATATATTTATTTATTTTAATAAAAAAAGCAAACAAATAACAATTGTGATGGAAAAGGATGCCGAACGTGTATGACGAATCGACCCATCCAAATGTTGGTTGGGGGTCACCTGTGGGCGAGCCCATGGCCATGAAAGAATCTCTTGTGGGTGCATGCAAATGGCAAGTGCTGACATCACATCCCCAGATGTGGCCACATCTCCCGAGTGTTGACATCGCATCGGCTATTACTATATCTATATAAATAGATCAGATACAATAGAAAGAGAAATATTTGTTATTAAATTGAGTTGACAATAAGATCTAAATAAATTATTTGTCAAATAATTTTATTGGTTGGAGAAGATAGAGATAGAAAAATCTGAGAAGACTCTTAATCAATACACTTAAGTTTTGTTATTAGTTCGACCTGACAACAAACATTTCTCCAATAGAAAACCGATAAGGGGCAGACATAAAATTATGATTAATGATGATGCCTTAATGGATAATCTGACTGTTAACGGACAAGATTATGAGTTTGCATAAGATGTGTTCATTGCCAAATGCGGATAGGTTACAAATGCATCCAAACGATTATTACTATCGCTAAGACACGTCCTTAGTATCTATAACAAAGAATGAAGTGGTAGGTGCTTGATATAAATATTTTTTTTTCTGTAGAAACTCTCACATGCTCTCCAGTCTGCCCCATAGCATTGGGCGAGCTAGGTGTACTTAGCCATGAATTTTGAGAAGAAGAAGAAGAACAAGTAGGAGAAAAGTGAGAGAACTTTGGGCTGTCCGAATCAGAAATGAGCCCATTGGGCTCATTGGCCCTGGCCATCCGATAGTTCATGGCCTGGGGAAGCGGAGGCCCCGCTTCCTTATGGATGTGTGAACCCCATGGAAATGAAGAAGAGTATTTTGTAGATGTTGGTAATACAAGAACTGTGAAATGTAAAAATAGAAGAGAAAGTTAGAAAAGCATAGCAAATCGAGGCACATTTATGCTGCTATCTTTTAAGAGAAATTCACCTCCACGATGGTACATAGGTATGCGACAGTTCTCTCCCCAGATACGAGGATCATTCCATCGAATAGTACACGCTCTAGAAGTACTTAAACTCGACAAGGTTGCAGCAATCACCCACGAAGAATGCGCGCGGTGAGAAGAACCAATAGCCGGAACACTAGAGAGCAAGAACAGAGAGATCAGTGAGAGAGCGGCAACATTTTTCTTTCTGTCCAGAGTGAGTCTTTTGAAAGAGATCTCGATGTCTGCCCTATAATCTAATTGCATAAGATGTCATGACATCATTTCTTATATTATCTCATTCTTCTAAATAATTAATTAAGACATTTTTTCTTTACATTTTGTTATTTTTTGTATATTTCTTACTTGATGTGATGAAATCTCTGAACGCATGCAATGGTGACTGAATCATAATGATATTATGATAATAAGATCAATCATTCAGAGGCGTGAGTTCAAAAGGTTTTTAGTCATAGGATCTTCGAGACGTGACATTGAAGATCCAGATAGACTAATGCTTATGATACCTACTCATTATAGACACCCGTTTCCAACCTACAAGTTGAGTTGTTTTTCTTGTTCATACTAGTAGCACCCCAAATTGGCCATCGCCTTTGTGTCCTTCTTTGTCCTATTCTGAGCCCCTTCACCTTAATTTCATGCCCAATACTTTGCCTTGAAGATCAAAATTCTACATAAACTTTGCTTCATTCAGATTCTGCACAAATGTTGTTGGCCACGCTAGGATACCCAGAGCAGGGGTGAATGGGCCTCTATTCTTTTAGATGTAAAAATGATGTAATGAAACACACAAGGAATTATAAATAAAGGAGAAATGCACATAAGCAAATCACACAAAATACGCAAGGAATTTTACCTTGGTTCATATTTGAGCACGTTAGACTCCTACATCCAATCCATACGGGAAATTTGCCATTGAGCTTTTATTAACAGTCCCAACTAGGCAACATACTTGTTGCACAACCTGCAGCCAAGTCTTCCTCTCGCAGAGGGAACAATCACACGGGCTCATTGGATCTTATCTCAACAATGAGAACAACCGCCTAGTGCCACAATAAGCTTTCCTCTCAACAAAGGGCAACTCCACTAGCCACACCGGTCCTTCTCTCAACAGAGGGCACAAGGACACATTCCCCTCTACTTTGGAAGAAGTTTGCCACAAATGTCTTCTTAGAAAGAATAAGATAGCTACAATAAAAGCTTGAATAGCCCACATATCGATAAAGAAAAGTAAGAGAATTAAAGGCTTGTCATCAATGAATGGTCTAGAGATTTTGTCGATGAAGAAACATGGATTCATTTTTTTAATGAAGCTTGCATGAACTGCTCTCAGAGATGCTCAAAGTGGGGACTTTCTAAAGGAGTGTTGGCTCAATCTGCTCCTCTTTGAGGCTCTCAGAGGATGAAGCTCTTTCTCTTTTTGCTTGGCTCTCTGTTACTTCAATCTTTCTCTTGGTCATGTATCTATAGATGCTCGGAAAATCTTGACCATTGTAAGGTGAATTTGGTTCCTTCTTCTGGCCCCTTGTAGGGCTTGTCCTTTATGGCTTCTCTTGACTATTTAAGATCTAATAGTGTTGCATTGGTTGGGGAAGTAATCAATTATCTTTTGACTTTTGAAACTCAAGCAAACTTGACTGGTCTTTTCTTCTTTTCCTACAATATTTAGTTCAAATCCAATGATAGATTTTCTGACACCATGTGCAGGTTTATGTTCCTCTCATAGCCTATTAGCATAAAGATAATTGACATGTAAAGCATGTAGGGAAATGCTAGGAAGCATCAACATGCGCAGCAGAATAAATTAAAATGTTTCCTACGAGAAATATTGAATCTTGGTTTAATGTCCGAAAGCTTAAAGCCCATTCATGCAAGGGTTAGACCATCTAATCTAGGGGAGTTCGGAGTTCTTAGATCCCCTGAAGTGCAAAATTGGTCCTCAGTTTGAAGGAGCTCTCACGACCTTCCTCTAGCAATATCCATAAAGTGAATGTCTGATGATACTGGCTCCTCCCCACAACAACATTCTCTCCTCCTCTATGGTGCAACAGGTAGCGGCAACCAGCAAGCATGGTTAGCAGCAATAGACAATAGCAACAGTAAGGAGCAGCAAGGGGAGGCCCTTATGGGCTCTCGTCTCACTAAGGAAGAGGATGAGAGAGAGAGAAAGAGCAAGGGAGGAGAAGGAAAATGGCAGTTCTGGATCCATAGCTTGTAGGACCCTCCGAATCCCATTCCCTTAAATAGTACGGTACGACACACTCAGCATAAACCCGCGCATCATAGGGTATATGCCACAAGGTGTCCTGAAGGCATAATAGCATGCCACCAGCACCCTTCTAGAGGTGCCATACCCTATGTAATACCCCAAATTCATGCTCTGCATTCTGGTGACTGGCTCCTAACATGTCCAGTCTAGGCGATGCGTTAGTGAGGCGTCAGTGGGGTCTGACGCATTAATGCTCTTAAGGCGTCTTCGCCCTGTGATGCGTTAGTCACCATTGTCTTCTGTGTCGCGTTCGGTCAAAGGGACAAGTTAGTCTTCTCTATGGGTCATCTGACATTTGTTAGTGTGGCAGGTGTGTCAGTACGACATGTCTAGTTGTTGCGGCCAACCTCGTGGACGTGTTTGGTGTCTCAGCAGGGTGACTGGATGCATTATGGTTGTTAACGCGACAGGTCGCTCTGACCCATTTTGGCTGCTGAAGGCTTACGACCTTGGCCAGTGCTCATTCTCTCTCTTCTTCCCTCTCTCATCTCCCTTCTCCCCTCCCCCTATTTTGGTGTGTTTCGAGCAGGGTCATGGTGTCTCGGCATTGTATGGATTGTGTGGAGCAAGGAGGAGGTGGCCATTTACACAAGAAGGGCCCTAACGGGTCAGTTTCTTCATTTGAAGGTAGGGATGCTTTGTTCCCTTCTCGATCCGAGTGGATCAGAGTTCTTTTCGATTTCTATACATGTTTTCTAGCTTCCTCGTGCTCCCCTCTCTCGTGTGGTGTGTATGGTGTGAGGGGGTGACCCTTTGGGATGCTGCATCTCGGGGTCTATCTTCATACTAGTAATGCATCAACCATGGGTCACGTGTTACCAGAGAAAGCGCCTGCCCGACTGGACGTGTTATTGTCGATGCAGGCCTGTCCGACGTGTTCCTGTCACGACGTGGTGATCGGACGCGTTCATGTCACAGCTTGTTTCTCCAACGTGATAACCTTGCCTATTTGTTTCTCCCTGTTAGTAGTTGGGAAAGGGTGGTCGGTGCCAATCTGAACTGAGTTTGGTTCCCCGCTTGGTCCTCAACAGGTTGTCGATGTGTTTTCCCATGTTTCTTGGTTTGGGTGTTGGGTGTGGACTCTGGGGTTGGTTCATCCCAGAGTTCAGCCTTCAGGTGAAGGATGCAGTGGTTCGTTGTGCTGCATCCTCAGCTGGAGGCGGCACCCTAGTTGTTGTGCTGTGATGGTGACTCACATACTATTCTCGCTAGTGGCAACAGTCGTTGGACTGCCTTTCGGCTACCGCTACAACTGTGTACCTTTCCTTCTGGTATATCGAGCTTTTGGTTGAGTTGTGTGTGCTTGTGTTGGCCAACGATCCTCTCGAGAGTCTCATAAGGTGGGTCTATGTGTGCCTCGTGCTTGCGGGACATGTCGAGGGTTACAACCTTGCTATGTGGTGTGCTTCGTTGTTGTGCATACCCCGCTTGTTCTATGTTCACCTAGTTCTCGGCACTTAAGGGCTTGTCTTGTTGAAGGGTTGCTACTATTCCATGGGACCCACGGTCCTCGTGATCCCGTTGAGGGAGTACTCTAGGCTATGAGCATACTTGAGTTTAGTGACTCTGGAGTAGAGGGAAAAATAGTGGTTAGACAGCAATGTCGAGTTGTTTGTAGAGCTCTCTTGGCTAGGGCGGAATGTTGAGGTGGTTGTGAAGTTTCTTCCCAGCGCAGCCCAAATAGTCCTTTCTCCTACTGCCTCTCCCTATGTGATTCCAAAGCTACATAGTGGTTGAGAGATGTGGGGCCGCAACTTGGCCAGGATGCGGTCCTTGATCTTGTGGTGTGCTCTTGTGGTGGATCAGTGACCTCACTCTTCTGGGGAGGTTGTAGGCAGAAGTTGACTGGTGAGCGGTGAGTAACCTATGGGTGCTCTCGACTGCCAGTGGTGGTGGCATGGTTGTTGTTGTTGTGACGGTGTTTCTATTATAGCGTGTTTCTAAGTGTGGTCTGTTGCCCTTGTTGCCCAGATAGCAAGCCCAGAGGGGGGTTGAATGGATTGCAAAAAAAAATCTTTACGACTAATACCTGTAAATAAAAAAGGCTTGACAGAAAACACTAAGTTCGATAGTTAGAGTTAGTGTAGCATGAAGACACAAACGTAATCACACAAACAACAAGAGATTTTTATCCTGGTTCGGACCTTCTATCCCAAGGAGTCTTACGTCCAGTCCTCAAGCAACAACTTGGGTTTCCACTAAACAAGGGTACAGTCCCCCTTATGGACAATTACACATCCAGCAACAACTGGCCTTCTCTTCTCTACCAGAAGAGGAATTACACCACCTGATTCAACAGGTCTTCTCTTCACACCCGAAGAGGAATGCCCACACAAATTGATTTGAAGTAGGAGGCCCCAAGACCAAGCTAATAGACAATGCTTGATCTGAGGCAAAGTCTGAGAGACACAAGATAATATGGAATGAACTTCTCTCTCTGACCTACGCTAGCTCTCGATAAAAATGGAATGAGATCTCTGAGAGCTGAGAGCTTGAGAAGGTTGGAATGAGCAAGCTGGCTCTTCAAGTGACTGGGATTTTTCACTGTGAAAGATGAGTGTACGAACTGGTCTTCATGGAGTCACCCGTCTTGTATTTATCGTCTTTGTAATAATTTGACCGTTTGAAGTATTCGCTGTCTCACACTTCATGTACGTTAGAGAGACTGGTCTGAAGCATGAGTAGGTGAGCCTGCAGCCATTAATGCTTGGATTGACCCTTACATCTTCAAGGAAAGATTGTCTGGATCTTTTGTACTCTTGTCAGGTTGGCAGGTTCCTCTTTGACGTGCGATTCTACAAAAGTTCTGCACACAATAAATGCTAACACATAGACAACTTCTTTTTGTCTAAACTATCAATCAACATTAGTAGTTGTGTAGTAGAAAGATATACAAGAAAGGAAATGTTCTTTTGTCATCATATAAGGCAAGACTTTGTGTGATACTATGATGTAAGCAAAGATATATTATACTGAATAAATGATAGAGGTCACATGAGATATAGTATAATGTGTGGGAAGCCTTTTGAAATCCACAGAGGTTTAAAATTATATGTATATTAAATATTATGTGGAATGAAATTTTACTAAGAAGACTATTCAAAGGTAGCCTAATCTTTATAAGTATAGAGATGATGCTCAAAAGACATTCTGTAAAGAGAGAGATGATGCTCACATTAAATAGATGAAATAGAATATAAAGCGATGTAATTTATGTTGTATCAGGTTGACGTGAATATATTCTATGTATTAATGGCGTGAAATCAATGTTTGAGTAAAAGGAAATCATTGTGAGATGAAATCGTTGTCTAAGTGAAACGAAATCGTTGTGAGAATGAAATCAATGTTTGAGTGAAATCGATCTTGAAATCGTTGTTTCACTGAGAGCAAATCGTTGTTACGACCAAATCGTTCTTTAAGTGAACGGAAATCGTTGTTTGCAACCAAATCGTTCTTTAAGTGAACGGGAATCGTTGTTTGCGACCAAATCATTGTTTCTGTGAACAGAAATCGTTGTTGTGACCAAATCGATGTTTTTCTATGGAAATCGTTGTTATATCAAATCGTTGTTTAAGTAAACCGAAATTGATGTGAGATCGAAATCGTTGTTTTACTTATGAAATCGTTGTAGCGATGGAAATCGTTGTTTTACTTATGAAATCGTTGTAGCGATGGAAATCATTGTTTTACTTATGAAATCGTTATAGCGATGGAAATCGTTGTTTTATTAAGGGAGTCAATGTGTACTTAGAAGAAATGCATGCTCTGAAGTTTAAATAACAGTGTGTGAGGATAATTTATAGATTTTTATTGAATTATTTCCTGTAGATAAACTTCAGAGAAGGTTGTTAGAAAATATTTATTGAGGTTTTGTTAATCACCAAAAATTGTATATAATGAATAAAGTTATATGGAGATGGACTGATCATCAATCTCTTGCTTTTTGGTGATGACAAAACATAAAGATATACAAGTGTAAGAAATTTTGAAATAAATTTGTTAAAAGAACTTTAAGAATGTATTTCAGAATATGTTCTCCCCCCTTTTTGTCATTAAGCAAAAAGAAACAAAGGATTTAAAGAAAGAAGATAGAGGACAAAGAGAAATGAAAGCCAAGACAAAATTTTCTATTATTCAATGGGGTTTAGAAATGTAGAAGGCAGGTGACAAGAGAGAGGCATGGCGAGTGATTATGGGCCAAGCCTAGAGTTCTTGCTCTTCAAAGTGGTTTTTAAATGCCCCCCAGCAGATGTTGTACGAAGGCCCCATATCAGGAACCATTCTCTAGATGTGGAGCTGCCTTTGAGCTTCAATGAATGTGGCATACTCCTCCTTTCCAAGAGAGGTCTGGTAGTGACTGATGGATTCAAAGCTGGCATGCTGCAAGAATTGGTCAAGAGATATTGGATAGTAGATCTTGAGCTGACGCAGTTCCTTCTTCAAAGGTACATAAAATGTGTACCTCTCAACCCAAGCAGCAAAAGGATCCTGAACGAGGTGAATGGAGTTCAGATCCAAGAACTCTTCAGCAGAAAGAGTGGGTTTGTCTGAGCTGGCCAAGGAATGATTGGTCTGGTCCAACTGCTGAGCAGAGTGGTGATAGTGCTTCTCCCAATTAGAAGGAAAGTGCCTTTCACATTCAGACAGGAGGGGAGCAAGCACATCTGACTTGATAAAGCCCCTATGATATTCTCTGAACAAAAATCTGTGGAAAGCAAGAGGAGCTCCTTGCTGAACTATGATCCTGCCCATAACTCTAGCAAATCTTTCAAAAATAATGGGACCAACTGCGGAATCCATGACCAAGGAGTAAACCTTAGGGAGGAAAACAATATCTAAGATTTTCAAGGTAGCAAAATCCACTTGAATGGAAGTGTTGATAGGATTTTCAGTTCGGAAGTTTGCAATGGCTGCCCTGAACTGCCCAAGCTGAATTTCTGGCAATTTATTTAAAAATGATAATCATTAAACATCTGGAGATGCCTGATCAACTTGATTTCCTTCTGAATGAACGGACCCCAAGTATTTTTGTGATGGATGACAAACCACTCAAATAGTGTAAGTGGGTGATCCCTGGGTGGAAACCTGTCAGATCTGGCAAGCAGAAACTCCTTGTATAGAGACTGATGGCCCCGAGACCACTGGTCTTCAGTCTTAGACTCAGCCATGGAGAAAATTTTGGACTGATCGGATTTTGATAAGGGAGAAAGAGGAAGAACAAAGGTGAGGTGTTCAGTGAGGTTGAGGTGAGGGAGGCCAAAAAGAACAACAAATGTACATTTATTTACGTATTCACAATAGAGGGATCGCCTTCTATTTTCAACAGAAAGAGAGAACCAAAGAGGAGGAAAGCGAGGTTCAGAAGAGAGAGCAATATCTTTTGAGACTTTCCTCTTTTTAGGAGCAGGACTAGAAGAGCCTGTCCTATGAACATGGGTGCCAACGGCCAGGACTGCGCGAAGAATTGCTTCTTCAAACTCATCTTTAATGTCCTAAATGATGTGCCCTTGAACACGAGCACTCTTCGGAATGAGAGTGATGCAGGAGGGAGGAGTAGGTGGATGAAGAGAAGAGAAGGTAGTAGGAGGAGGTGGTGCAGATGGTCTAGAAGATGATGGACCAATAGAGGAGGGACCAGCAGAAGAAGATGATGTTGGAGGATCCTCAAAAATGGGAGGAGGAGGAATAGTAGTAGAGGAGATAGGGGAAGAAGTGGAGGTAGTAGGAAAGGGTATATGTAACGACCCAAGATCCGCATTACCAGTAAGTAACCAGTAACCCGAATTCTGACCCGCTAACCCACGAGACAAGCTCGGAAGGGTAAGAAGGAATGTCCGAGGAGACTATATATAAGAAGATACACACCATGTAAAGCTGTAAAATTTCACTATACATGAAACATAACATGTACAACTCAGAGTCCGAGCTAAGTACAGAGTACAGAAGTACAACAAAAGTACTACTCACTGCAGCTAGGGCGCACCAACACCGGAGTGGCTAGACTCGCTTGGAACGGGAGTCGACGACGACCCACCTGAAAGGGAGGGGAGTGAGTCTCAAGAAAAGAGACCCAGCAGGGAAAAGTAACCCCCACCGGCAACAGTATTAAAGTGCGGAAAGTAAAAACAGAAAGTAAATACACGTCGCAACACAACCCAAAACTGTAAACCTCGCGGCTCAGTAACACACACTCACACACAGTAAGTAGGACTCAGCTAGGGTCTGTGGCTCGGCGTCCCGTCACCACAGAGTCTCTCAACCCCAGCCACGTGTGCACACTACAGACGCTCTCTCTCGTGTCTGGTCCACGACCGGTTTTTCCCCTACGCCTGACCCTAGCAGTAGAGAAGGGGCTCCACGGAGACCAGCTCGAAACCACCACAAGGAGTACGCACAGGACATAGACGCTCTCAACGTCCTGGCTCACCGACGGAGGACCCCCACACGCCGGTCATCTAGACAGAGCGTCACTCTATGTCCAGGTGACAAACAGAAACAGAAGCACGGTAACTCAACGTGAGTACAGACGGTAACACTCTTAACGTCTGAAACACCATACAATAGACGGACACCTCATTTCACGTCTCGACACAGTTAATTACGCATATGCATAGGCAGGGCCACACTCTAAGCCTGGCAAAATGTGTTAACAGGCAGACATCGCACGTCAACACCTTAAAACACAAAACAGGACCAAAGCCTGCTGGGACACAGGATATTAACGGCAACATCGAATGTCGCTAATCAAGATGTAGACGGCACTCACAATGCCGGTAACACTTAATCAATGACAATCGATCTTGTCGTTTATATCAACTTTGAAGATCTCAGCGTCAACATATGTGGACGTTAATATCTTCAGTCCCCTAGACCCAGAACAACGTCGGGTCAGTCCAATTGGGTAAAACCACCCAATCAGAACACCTGCTGATGGAGGGAAATACTTCCTCACAGCTTCTAACACTACCAGAACTTCGAAAAACACGATCCAACACTTGGATCGCCCAAACACCCAAAATCCCGGCATGGTATAACCTAACCCTAAAACACAATTAGCATACTAATCTACATTAGTTAAGCATGCTGATCCATTAAGGAGGGTTTTAGGGGTTAAGTCCCTACCTTAGAACGTCCCAAAAACTCCTAAACAGTCACCAATCACGCTGGAACCCCTCGAAGTCTCCGCATGAATCACACCAAATCTTCGCGTTTCCTGCCCAATCTAACACCGCCACACGAACCAGGGTCTTCCCACGAGCTCCCATCAATCATTGGAAGGGTGGAAACAGACAAAGGCAGAAGTGGAGGGAAAGGGAGGAAAGGAGAAGAAAATGTTTCTGCTCTCGGGCTGCCCTATTTCTACAGGCACGACAAATAGACGTCCACATACCTAGCCGCCTATTTGAACCGCCAATGGGTTGACGTCCTGACCGCTTGCCGTCAAGTTCAATGACAAACGTCCACATCGCTGGACGCTAACACCAAGTCAACGCCTAGCCCCTGGCCGTCAACCACACTCGAACCTCTACAAGACCCAATAAGGATCCGTTGAGACCCGAGATGTGACGGAACGCCTCGTCCAAGCCCGTTAAACCAATAACGTACTTGATCCGAGTCCGCCTCCCGCGAACGGGCCGAAGCCTCGCAAGGGATGCCAAATCACAGTCTGTGTAAACACAAAGGAACACATCACATTTTATACATATATCATAAGATTACATAGCCAAATTTCCACAAAAACTGAAAAGAAGTACAAGATCCTGGGGCATACCCCGAGGTACAACTACAAAAAGAAACAACTAACTATACTACACAACACTACACTGCTGGAGCTGCTACTACACAGCTGGAGGTACCGACCCTGCACAGGTACGGTGCGGCCCTGAACTGGACGACGATCGTGAAACGTCCTCCTCGCTCTCACCTGTGGGGGTAGGGGTGAGCCTCTCTAGTCACTGGCTCAGTAGGGAACTCCCCCAAAGCCGAGCAAACCAAAACCACAGGTACAAAGCTATAGACAATACCAACAATTTATAGAACAGCTAAGCAGAATATTAAAGCTGTAAAAGTACTCACTGTCTGTCGACTACGAGAAACAACTGTAATAATTAAACGGCAAACCGGTACAGGTGTACAAGCTAAAGTAGAGACAGCCAACACGAGCCACGTGAACTGGTTCGCGACACCAGAAACTGACTCGGACAAGCTAACACAGGTCTACCTCTCAGTCTCGCAGCCACGGACGAAAGGTCAAGTTGCCGCTCCACGTGAAAAGTCAAGCAACTGTGGAGACCAACTAAACACCACCACCTGTGTACCACACGGTCACAGGCCCATGCCTGGCACCCCTAGAGATCCTGGCCAGGAACTCTCTAGAGTGAGACACTGGAAAAGAACTAGCTGGGGTCCAGTACGTCTACTGGTGTCCGTACCCCCAACTACGAGCGCGCTACAAGTGACTAAAGACAAACACAAGTGTCACTGTCCCACTGTCGTCTTTCCCTCAGCCGGACGTGCAACTCAAACACAGAGTGAGGGTGTCCAGGTCAGACGACACAGACCTCGGTGGTACAACACAAGTACCGGGACAAAGCCCCGAGCTAACAGCCTGGATCACAAAGAACCTGGGGCACCCAACTGGAGAGGTAACCACAGTAGGCGTCGTACTACTCGCCACGTACACAGAACCACGTGCACGTCACACACAAACCACGTGAAACCTCACGTAAACCACAAGTAGCAATAGTTCACTACACATGAACCCAACTAGACTTGCGTAAACAACACGCAGTCACGAAAGTAAGTAACTATCTGCATACCTTGTATGCTAAACACGGAAACTACGTGCACTCAATGCACCACAAGTGCCCATGCACATGCATTATCGATAAATACTATAATTAGTCATTCCTGATTATAACCAGTAGGCGGCAACATCGACTGCCGCTTACAATAGGTAGACGGCAAGGAATCTGGCCGTCTACATCCTAGTTGATGAGCTTGGTGACAAACGATGTTGACGCCAAGTTCTTCGGCCTCAAACCCTGCAGAAACCCTAATCCGAATCTACAGGTTTCCCACCCATTTTAACTATAGAAAAACATATAAAAGCAGTTCCTTTAACATGCCAGAACCCAAAACAACCCATTACAACATGCTTTGCTTAATAAATTACTCAAACCACCCATTATCCCCGTATGGTACAATTTTATCCGAAATGCATTATCATGCTAATTCAGGTGGTTACGTTGCGTTTTAATGTTTCTACGGAATTAACCGGGTTCGTCCCCTACCTCAGAACACACTATAACCTCCCACAATCTCCCAGTTTACGCCGAGCCCTCCGCGAGCTCCCATGGAAATTGCACCACGGAACGGCGTTTCCTCGCGTAATTCAGTGACGCCACGCATTCCACGATCGTCCAACCACCCTTCGGAACCTGTTGGAAGCTTAAGGAACACTGGGGCAACAAGCTGGGGCAAGGGGGATTGAGAACAGGGTAGGAACCTGCCCTCGGGTGACCCTATAACCTGCAGAATTCTCAGGTTGGCGTCAACCCCTCTGCCGCCAATAGCAACCGCCACCCTCAACGTCCACATCCTGTGCCGCCAAGTTCAAGCAGTCAACGGCCACATACCTTGACGCTAACAGGTCAACGGCTACCCCTGGCCGCCAACTCCAACTGAACTGCAGCAGGTCCTGTTTCATTTCAGGACAAAACCTGCACTTCACCTGCTCAAACCACACATCCACACCATGCATCCCACACAACCAACTCACACTGGCCTCACAACGGCCTACACAACCAATACACACATGATCCGCATGGATCCGAAAAGCACACGACGTTACATTACTATCATCTAAAAAGAAAATTTCGACCTCGAAATTCATAACACAACTTCAAAATAAACAACTTAAACATACACATTTTACAAGCACTATCATCTAAAAAGAAAATACAAAGGCTTACATAAACAGATAGGGATACTCTTTAGCCATTTCCTCGGCTAACTCCCAGGTATCCTCACCACCCAACCTCTTTTCCCATCTTACTTTAACTAGCTCAATTTCTTTATTTCTCAACTTCTTTATCTTTCGATCTGTGATCTGTACCTGGTATTCTTACATAGTCATATCCGGCCTCAGACCACCACCTTGATATCTGATTATTTGAGCTGGATCTTCAATACACTTTCTTAACATGGAGACATGGAAAATATTATGCACATCAGCAAAATCAGCTGGCAAATCTAGCCTATAAGCTGCTTCCCCAATTCTTTCTAACACTTGAAAAGGTCCCACATACCTTGGACTCAACTTTCCAGTCTTGCCAAACCTCATAATACCTTTACTCGGGGAAACTCTCAAGAAAACAAAATCTCCCACCTCAAATTGAAGTGGTCTCCTCCGAACATCTGCATAACTTTTTTGCCTGCTTTGAGTTGCCTGCAATTTCTCTTTAATAAGCTTCACTACTTCAGTGGTTTGCTGAATTAATTCAGGACCCACTAACTGCCTTTCTCCCACTTCATGCCAGTTCAATGGGTTCTACATGGCCTTCCATATAAAGCTTCATACGGTGCCATCCCAAGACTGGTATGATAGCTATTATTGTAGGCAAACTCAACCATTCCTAAATGATGCTCCCAGCTACCTCCCCAAACTAAACAACAAGCTCGCAACATATCTTCAATTGTCTGAATAGTCCTTTCTGTCTGACCATCTGTCTGGGGATGATAAGCGGAACTATATCTTAGCTCAGTACCAATTACTTTCTGCAGACTTCTCCAAAAACTAGAAGTAAACCTTGGATCTCTATCTGACACAATAGTCTTCGGAATACCATGCAGTGGAACAATTCTTTCAACATAAACATTTGCCAATCTGTCCACTCTCCAAGACATACTTACTGCCACTAATCTGCACACTTTAGTTAATCTGTCAACAAACACCCATATTCCATTATGTCCTGAACTCGACCTTGGTAAACCTGCCACAAATCCATAGCAATATCATCCCACTTCCACTGTGGAATGGGCAACGGTTGCAATAAACCTCCAGGCTTCTGATGCTCTGCTTTAATCTGTTGACAGATAGCACACCTTGCAACAAATTTGCTATTTCTTTTTTCATATGAGGCCACCAAAAATGCTTTCTCAAATCATGGTACATTTTAGTACTACCCGGATGGATAGTGTACCTAGATTTATGAGCCTCTTCCAGCACTCGCTGCTTCACCTCTCTTTCTGCAGAAACAAACAACCTGCCTCGGAGCCTGACCACACAATTATCATCAATAGAAACTCCTTCCATTTTCACAATTTCAGCTAAATTTACATCTGCTCTCTGAGCTTCAATAATCTGCCAATACAAAGACGGCTCTACAGCACTAGCAGCTAATACTGCCTGTCGCTGACTACTGGGCACATACAAGGAGTTCTCCACTACCTTTTCATACAACTTCCATTCTTTAATCATCATCAAATTCATATATGCTTTCTGCTCAAAGCATCTGCTACAACATTGGCTTTACTCGGATGGTAAGCCAAACTGAAATCATAATCCTTCAAATACTCAATCCATCTGCGTTGATGAAGATTCAAATCTTTCTGCGAGAAGATATACTTTAAGCTTTTATGATCTGTAAAAATCTCAAATCTCTCGCCATACAGATAATGCCTCCACATTTTCAAAGCAAACACAACTGCTGCTAATTCCAAATCATGAGTGGGGTAATTCTCCTCTGCTGGCTTCAATTGCCTGGACGCATAAGCTATTACTTTACCATACTACATAAGCACTGCGCCAAGTCCTCTTCTTGAAGCATCAGTATACAACACAAAACCACCACTCCTTGCCGGTAATGTCAATATAGGTGCTGATGTAAGCCTTTTCTTCAATTCCATAAAACTTCTCTGACATTCACCGGACCACACAAATGGCACTCCTTTTCTGGTCAATTTAGTCATAGGTGCTGCAATCTTAGAAAAATCTTGAATAAAGCGCCTATAATAACCTGCTAATCCCAGAAAACTTCTAATCTCGGTTATTGTCTTAGGCACTTCCCATCTCATCATTGCTTCCACTTTACTTGGGTCCACTGCTACTCCTTTAGCTGAGATAACATGACCCAGAAACTGAATTTCTTTCAACCAAAATTCACACTTACTGAATTTAGCAAACAATTGGTTATCTCTTAACAACTGCAAAGTAAACCTCAAATGAGCTGCATGCTCTTCTTCAGATGCTGAATAAATTAGAATATCATCAATAAAGACCACAATGAATTGGTCTAAATATGGATGAAAAATTCTATTCATCAGATCCATAAAACCTGCAGGAGCATTAGTCAACCCAAAAGGCATAACCACAAACTCAAAGTGACCATATCTAGTTCTGAAAGCTGTCTTATCTATATCCTCCTCTTTAATTCTCAACTGATGGTACCCGGACCTCAAATCAATTTTAGAAAACACTTTTGCTGATTGCAACTGATCAAACAGATCATCTATCCTCGGCAACGGGTACTTATTCTTAATGGTCACATCATTCAACTTTCTATAATCAATACACATTCGAAAACTTCCATCTTTCTTTTTCACAAATAAAACCGGCGCTCCCCACGGGGAATGACTCGGTCTAATAAAACCTTTCTGCAACATTTCTTCTAACTGCTTTTTTAACTCTTTAAGTTCTGCTGGTGCCATCCTATATGAAGCTTTAGAAATCGGCATGGTACCTGGCAGCAACTCAATGGTAAAGTCCACCTCTCTATGTGGAGCTAAACCGGGCAAATCCTCAGGAAAAACATCAGCAAATTCCCTAACCATGGGAATTGCTTCCATTGGCTGACTGGCTTCTACCAAACTTACTGAGGCTAAATAGGCCACACACCCATCATTATCAACTTTCTAGCTTTAATTGCAGAAATTATAAACTTGGAGGTATAAAAAGGCATACCTTGATATTCAAACACTGCACCATTAGGATGACAAAACCTGATCCTCTTCTTTCTGCAATCTAACATTGCTCCATAAGTTTCCAACCAATCCATACCCAAAATAATATCATAATCTGACAACTGCAGGGCATACAACCGACCCGGCATCTGGTTCCCTTCAATCATAACAGGAGCTTCATCTACATAGCTTGAAGTGAGTAGGAACTCACCTGCAGGAACCTCCACTACTAACTCACAAGACTTCTCCTCTAAAGGATGAGCTATACAATCCAGAAATTCTTCGGAAATGAAAGAATGAGAGGCACCCGAATCGAAAAAACTCTTGCTGAATATTCATAAAGAGGTAAAGTACCTTCTATCATATTCGATGCCTCCGCCTGGGCTCGGGTGATAGCCATAACCCGGCCTCTTCCTCGCTGCTGCGGTACTCCTCTGCCACGACCTGCCTGTGGCTGCTGAAACTGCTGAGGTTTCTATTGCTGCACACCTCTTCCATAACCATATTCTCTCGCATAGGGACAATTGCGGATCAAATGCCCCGGCTGATTACAATTATAGCATCTATACCCAGGTGAAACAATGGACTGTCTAGCAGTACTCTGCTGCGACTCCTCCACCTCAGGCCTACCTCGACCTTGCTGAAACTGCTGACGACCTCCCCATCCTCTTCCTTTGCCTTTAAATACTTGCTTCAATTTCTGACCCCATTTCCCAAAGCCTGATGAAGAAGGTCCTGCTGGTGCTTTACCTTTACTTGCACCCACTGACTGCTGCGGTAGCCGAAAACTACCTGAACCTGACTCGCCCACCTAACGAGTCCGAATAGACCTCTCTAAAGTAGCTGCTCTCTGAGCTGCCTCTTCCACTGTCTTGCACATGAGAGGTACTACCGCATTCTGCAATTCCACTCTCAAACCTCTGATGAAATACTCAACCATCATATTATTATCTAAAACCACATAAGGCGCATAACGGCTAAGTGCCATAAATCTCATCTGGTACTCTAAAACTGAAGAGTTACCTTGATGGAGCGTCCGAAACTGCTCTCTTTTTACTTGCTGCACTTGGATCGGAAAGAATGTATCATTAAATACATCAAGAAATTCTGACCAAGTGATGGCCTCCTCTGTCCTACCTGCAAAGGTGGTCTGCATCTTCAATCGCCACCATTCCAATGTAAATTCCCTCAACTGATGAGCAGCTAACACCACTCTATCTGCTGTCGGACACCTCATAGTTGCAAAAACTCTCTCAATTTCATGAACTCAGTGCTCTTCTGTATCTGGATTTGGCCCTCCTGAATAAGTAGGTGGCTGCAATCTTAGAAACTTTTCAACCTGCATCACTGGTTCTTCTGCTAATAACACTGGCGGTGGCACAGGTGCTACAAAAGGCACCTCCACTCTTGGCGGAACTGGAGCAACAGGTACAGCCTCTCCATCCCCAGGTGGCACTACAACTGGTGGTACTGGCGCCTGCTGATCCATCCTTGCCCGAATATCTGTGAGGCTTTCCCAGATTCTTTCAATCATACGCTGGGTACTTTCCTCCGGATCATCTCCTCCACCACCCCAATCTCTTCTATCAGCCATTCTAGAAATTTCTACATAAACAAAACACCAAACAAAAATCAAAACAACAAATTATCAAAAACCAGGGTCCCTACCAGTAGTGTATAAAGACCGAAATAAGGCTATGTATCTTTCTAATTCCCTTATATTAACATGGACCTTGCTCTGATACCAACTGTGACGGAATGCCTCGGCCAAGCCCGTTAAACCAATAACATACTTGATCCGAGTCCGCCTCCCGCGAATGGGCCGAAGCCTCGCAAGGGATACCAAATCACAGTCCGTGTAAACACAAAGGAACACATCACATTTTATACATATATCACAAGATTACATAGCCAAATTTCCACAAAACTGAAAAGAAGTACAAGAGCCTGGGGCATACCCCGAGGTACAACTAAAAAAGAAACAACTAACTATACTACACAACACTACACTGTTGTAGTTGCTACTACACAACTGGAGGTACCAACCCTGCACCGCTACGACGCGGCCCTGAACTGGACGACGGTCGTGAAACGTCCTCCTCGCTCTCACCTGTGGGGGTAGGGGTGAGCCTCTCTAGTCACTGGCTCAGTAGGGAACTCCCCCAAAGTCGAGCAAACCAAAAACCACAGGTACAAAGCTATAAACAGTACCAAAAATTTATAGAACAGCTAAGCAGAATATTAAAGCTGTAAAAGTACTCACGTCTGCCGACTACGAGAAACAACTGTAATAATTAAACGGCAAACCGGTACAAGTGTACAAGCTAAAGTAGAGACAACCAAACACGAGCCACGTGAACTGGTTCGCGACACCAGAAACTGACTCGGACAAGGTAACACAGGTCTACCTCTCAGTCTCGCAGCCACGGACGAAAGGTCCAGCTGCCGCTCCACGTGAAAGGTCAAGCAACTGTGGAGACCAACTAAACACCACCACCTGTGTACCACACGGTCACAGGCCCATGCCTGGCACCCCTAGAGATCCTGGCCCGGAACTCTCTAGAGTGAGACACTGGAAAAGGACTAGCTGGGGTCCAGTACGTCTACTGGTGTTCGTACCCCCAACTACGACCGCGCTACAAGTGACTAAAGACAAACACAAGTGTCACTGTCCCACTGTCGTCTTTCCCTCAGCCGGACGTGCAACTCAAACACAGAGTGAGGGTGTCCAGGTCAGACGACACAGACCTCGGCGGTACAACACAAGTACCGGGACAAAGCCCCGAGCTAATAGCCTGGCTTACAAAGAACCTGGGGCACCCAACTGGAGAGGTAACCACAGTAGGCGTCATACTACTCGCCACGTACACAGAACCACGTGCACGATACACACAAACCACGTGAAACCTCACGTAAACCACAAGTAGCAATAGTTCACTACACGTGAACCCAACTAGACTTGCGTAAACAACACGCAGTCACGAAAGTAAGTAACTATCTGCATACCTTGTATGCTAAACACGGAAACTACGTGCACTCAATGCACCACAAGTGCCCATGCACATGCATTATCGATAAATACTATAATTAGTCATTCCTGATTATAACCAGTAGGCGGCAACATCGACTGACGCTTACAATAGGTAGACGGCAAGGAATCTGGCCATCTACATCCTGGCTGATGAGCTTGGCGACAAACGATGTTGACGCCAAGTTCTTCGGCCTCAAACCCTGCAGAAACCCTAATCCGAATCTACAGGTTTCCCACCCATTTTAACTACAGAAAAACATATAAAGTAGTTCCTTTAACATGCCAAAACCCAAAACAACCCATTACAACATGCTTTGCTTAATAAATTACTCAACCACCCATTATCCTCGTATGGTACAATTTGATCCAAAAATGCATTATCATGCTAATTCAGGTGGTTACGTCACGTTTTAATGTTTCTACAGAATTAATCGGGTTCGTCCCCTACCTCAGAACACGCTAGAACCTCCCACAATCTCCCGGTTCACGCTGAGCCCTCCGCGAGCTCCCACGGAAATTGCACCACGGAACGGCGTTTCCTCGCGTAATTCAGCAACGCCGCGCGTTCCACGATCGTCCAACCACCCTTCGGAACCTGTTGGAAGCTTAAGGAACATTGGGGCAACAAGATGGGGCAAGGGGGATTGAGAACAGGGTAGGAAACCTGCCCTCGGGTGACCCTATAACCTGCAGAATTCTCAGGTTGGCATCAACCCCTCTGCCGCCAATAGCAACCGCCACCCTCAACGTCCACATCCTGTGCCGCCAAGTTCAAGCTGTCAACGGCCACATACCTAAACGCCAACAGGTCAACGGCTACCCCTGGCCGCCAACTCCAACTGAACTGCAGCAGGTCCTGTTTCATTTCAGGACCAAATCTGCACTTCACCTGCTCAAACCACACATCCACACCATGCATCCCACACAACCAACTCACACTGGCCTCACAACGGCCTACACAACCATCACACACATGATCTGCATGGATCCGAAAAGCACACGACGTTACACGAGACCTTACAGCCCTCCCCCCTTAAGGAATTTCGCCCCCGAAATTCAAGCCACACAAGAGGAAGAGACAGCAACACAGAGGTACAAAACTACACGCGCATCCCGCTCACCGGTCAATGCACCCACCTGAGCATCGGTTGGCCAGTGCAGTGTGAGCAGAACTTCAGAGAGTTGAGGTGACTGTTTACCTGGTGCCAGGTCAAGCATTGCAAGTAATTCGAAGAGTTTTGAGTTTTGTGCAGATTCTTCCGGTGTTGGCTTGGGAGCTGTGCTAATGTGGTATGTCAGGTTGGTGCCTCGCGTGTCGCGTTAGTCAAGCCCCACAGGGAGAGTTACCCGACCGACCGCTTGAGTGTGTAGCTGCGTGTGTTGGCAGCTAGTGTGTGTCCGGTAACGAGGACCTGTGTGGACGACCGTGTAGTTCTCCTCTGATATGTGTGGAGGTGGACAAATGTGTTGTCGCTGGACTATAGTTAGTCCAGTGGGCTGTGGAAGTGGTTTTGGCTCCTTAGTCGGATGTTTTGTTCCCTAGTGTTGGTTTTGACCATGGTGCGTTCCATGTGTCTTTGTCGTTGAGGTACTCTTCTTGCGGCATTGTGTATTTCCCTTGCTACTGTGTGTTAGTGATGACACTGGTTGGCAGTACCGGAGTGTTACTGTTTTTTGTGGGTTGCTGAGTTCTGAGGTTGAAGAACAAGGTGATCTCACTGTTCTGTGTTGTTGGCAGCGATGCTCAGGTAGGTGTGTTGACCGGTGAGCGGGATGCGCGTGTAGTTTTGTACCTCTGTGTTGCTGTCTCTTCCTCTTGTGTGGCTTGAATTTCGGGGGCGGAATTCCTTAAGGGGGGAGGGCTGTAAGGTCTCTGGTCTCAACGGATCCTTATTGGGTCTTGTAGAGGTTCGGGTGTGGTTGACGGCCAGGGGCTAGCCGTTGACTTGGTGTTAGCGTCCAGCGATGTGGACGTTTGTCGTTGAACTTGACGGCAAGCGGTCAGGACGTCAACCTATTGGCGGTTCAAGTAGGCGGCTAGGTATGTGACGTCTATTTGTCGCGCCTGTAGACATAGGGCAGCCCGAGAGCAGAAACCTTTTCTTCTCCTTTCCTTCCTTTCCCTCCACTTCTGCCTTTGTCTGTTTCCACCCTTCCAGTTTCTCTCAGTGCGCTCCTGAGGGAGTTGCGCACTACGTTACCGGTTCCTATGTGTGTTGACAGAGTGTGTGCGTTTACTTACAGTCGCTTTCTGTTTAGTACTATTTAGTAGCTCTGTTACCGGTGGGGTTAGTTGCCCTACTGGGTCTCTTTTTGTGAGACTCACTCCCTTCCCTTCAGGTGGTTTGTGGTCGGCTTTCAAGGTTCGAGGAGCTGTGTCTCTCCGTGTTTGGTCTCGTCTTGCTGTTGTGAGTAGTACTTTACTCATGTTCTTACTGTACTCTTACTTTAATGTTGTCTCTGAGTTATGCCAGTTTGAGATGCTTTTAATTGTGATGTGTACATTTGTTTATATGTTCTTCTTAGGCACTTCTTTTCTTACTATTTCGAGTTTCGACTCGTGGTTAGCGGGTCAGGATTCGGGTTACCGGTTGGTTACTGGTAATGCGGATCTTGGTCGTTACAGTATAGGAGAGGAAGTATGTTTAGGAAGAGGTTGCTTGAAGGTTTCAGGTGCTGGAGGAGCAGTGGAGGAGGAAGGTGGAGAAGGAGGGGCTGGAGTGTGAAGGGGAGAAGAAGCAAGAGGCTCTAGGGGCACAACAACAGCTTCTACAGGTTCTTGAGCTCTGGATTGCTGTGCCTCTGACTCCACTGGCCCTGATGGTCCTGACTCTCCAATTGATGGCCCTGGTGGCCCTGATTCCTCAACAACTAGCCCTGATGGCCCAACTGCAGGTTCTTCTTGAACTGAATGAGTGGGAGTAGGAGGGGCAGGAGAGGACAAATGCACCCTCATAAAATCTGAAAGTTCTGTCACTAGCTTCTTCAAGCTCCCCAACTCACCTTTCATCCCTTGGAGCTCAGCTTTGACTGCTCCAATCTTCTTTACTCCATTGCTCTGACTAATGAAGATAGAAGAAATATCAGATTGCACAGAGCACAGAATCTCCCCATGTGCATTTAATCTTTCAATAACTGGCTTTAGGTGCACAAGAATCTTCTTCTTCTTGGATCTTCGGTGTGCCTTCCTGGTAAGCAATGGAGTTTTAGATGCAACACCTTTCCCTTTCTTTCTTGAGCCGACAGCTGGCTCAATATCAACATCATCACTTGAGGTGCTCTCCACTAAGCCTTCCTTAAATTGATCAGTAGCAACACTGGATGTGGGCTCCCCCTGAAGATCATGCTCCCCCTGAGCTGGAGCTTCTTCCATTTGAACATCTTCTATGTGGCCTGTTGCCACCACTTCTGGAATAGCTTCTTCCTGGCTAACTTCCACACAAACTTCTGTAGCAGGGATATTCGAAATAATTTCCATGTGAGTTTCTTCCTGCTCCCCCTCAGCATGAGCATCGGTCTCTAAAATAGTAGATTCTTCAATAGTTGGTACTGGGACTGTAGGAGGGACCACCACTTCATCTTGCTGCCCAACGGGCTGAATATGTGCTGGTTCAATATCCTCAATCCTCCTCTCTGATGCAGGAGGTTCTTCATCTCTGACTACTGCTTCTGCTTCTTGAACTGGTTGAATTTATGGAACTTCACAATTTATAGCTTCTCCTTCTGCCATTGAAGTCTTGGTCCACACACTTCCCACTAGAGAGAAGCCACTTTTCTTCAGATTCCTAGACCGAATAGGCTAGCCCATCTTCTCCATCACTTCTCCCTTCAGGTCAATGCCACAACCCTTGAAATTTCTTGTCATCAAATGGGCATAAGGAAGTGATACAGTCAATTTGTTCTTCTTGTCCCATATCATCTCTACAGCAAACTTCATTCTCTCAATCATAACTTGAGCCATATTGATATCCGGATTCTGGATGGCCCATAACATCATGTCTGAATCTCCTTTGGGGCAGGTTGAGAATGTGGCGCTCCTTGACACTAAAATCTGGCAGACTATAAAGTGAAGAATTTTGTTGAAAGCATTCAGTTGGTTGATATCAATCTTTCCATCTTTCAATCTGTACTATGTTCCAATGATTCCTAACCCCTTTGCATGAATATCAACAGTGTCTACCCCACTGCGACCGACGGTAGATACACCAAATAGCCTCTCCAGTAGATCATAAGTGATATGAATGGGTGTACCTTTAACTGTGGAGGAAAGGGACCCATCTTCTTCTGTCTTCAGGCAGGTGTAGAAAGCCTTGGCTAGGTCTGGGTAGCTTGCTTCAGAGACAGTGACCATTTTCGTCCACTTCATCCTCTGAATGGCTTCCACAATGTTGTGCATCCCATGCTTCTCTAAATCTGGAATGTCCACTGCCTTGTTTCCGCAAAGCTTGATCCTGACAACTGCATACCATTCCTACTGCTCCAATGTGAGGAAGACAACGTTGTAACCTCCTACACTGCCGGAACTCCCAGAAGCGGCCATGGAATCGAACAGGAAACATTTCTGGAGGATCGTGGGAAGGAGAAGAACAAAAACCCTCAAGAAATTTGAGCGGGAACAGAGAGATCCTTCGAAGCTTCACAAAGGGGATTCTGGAATCAATGAGGGTTTTTCGTAGTAGGCAAATCGAAGGAGATAAGAGAGAGAGAGAGAGGAAATCAATGCGGCATGGATTTCAGATTTAACGGCAGGTAATAAAGTCACTTTTTGAAATGACATAGCAGTAAATGCGGGTAACGACAAAAGAGGAGAGGATAACGCAAATAGTAAAGAGTTAAACTGAAACGCCATAGCAATTTATGACGCAATCAATAGAGAATTTACTTAATTTCAGCGGGAAGGATAAGTATTATTCTGAAATCTTATTATTTTAGTTATGTACAGACATATCTATTACAAATTACACATGCCTAATTCCCTTCTGAGAGACGAAAATCTCTCTTCAGGTAAGGATTTTGTAAAGATATCTGCTAACTGATTTGAAGTATCTACAAAGGAAATATTAATGTTACCATTAGCTACATGATCTCTAATAAAATGATATCTGACCTCTATGTGTTTTGTTCTGGAGTGCTAAACTAGATTTTTCGTGAGATTGATTGCACTTGTGTTGCCACATAACAATGGGATGGTCTTGATGTGCAGTCCATAGTCTTCAAGCTGTTGTTTTATCAATAGGAGTTGAGTGCAACAGTTCCCAGCAGGTACGTATTCAGCTTCAGCTGTTCATAGTGCTACTGAATTTTGTTTGTTTGAAGACCATGAAATCAAGCATCCTGCAAGAAATTGACAACCACCACTGGTACTTTTTCTATCTACTTTGCATCCAGCATAGTCAGAATTAGAATATCCAATTAACTAGTTTCATATGATTTTGGATATCATAGTCCTAGGTCATGAGTTTTAGCTAAATATCTAAAAATCTTTTTAACAGATATTAGATGAGATTCTTTAGGATCAGACTGATATCTAGCACACATACATACACTAAATAAAATATCTGGTCTACTAGCTGTCAAGTAAAGCAATGATCCTATCATACCTCTATAAAGTTTTTGATCAACTTTCTTACCTTCTTTATCACTGTCTAACTTGGTGGATGTGCTCATTGGAGTGGACAATGGTTTAGCATTGTCGAATCCAAATTTCTTCAGCAATTCTTTGTTGTATTTTGCTTGAAAAATATGTATACCTTCTTTTCCTTGCTTGATTTGCAATCCAAGAAAGTAGTTGAGCTCTCCCATCATGCTCATCTCAAATTCTCCCTACATAAATTTTTCAAAATACTTACACAATGATTCATCAGTAGATCTAAATATAATATCATCTACATAAATTTGCACAAGTAATATTTTTTGACATTTGACTTGATAAATAGTGTGCTATCTACCTGTCCTCTAGTAAAACCATGATTCAATAAGAATGCATTAAGTCTTTCATACCATGCTCTAGGTGCTTGTTTTAAACCATATAGTGTTTTATGCAGTTTGAAAACATGATTTGGATACTCTAAATCATCAAAACCAGGAGGTTGTTCCATATAAACTTCCTCCTTTATATAACCATTTAAAAAATTTAGATTTTACATCCATTTGAAAGAGTTTTAAATCCATTGCACATACATATGCAAGTAAATTCGAATAGCCTCTAGTCTAGCCACTGGTTCATAGGTTTCATCGAAATCTATGCCTTCCTCTTGGGAATAGTCTTGAGCAACCAGTCTAGCCTTATTTCTAGTGATAACACCAACTTCATCCATTTTGTTCCTGAACACCCATTTGGTGCCAATCACTGGATGATCTGATGGTCTCGGAACAAGGGACCAAACTTAATTTCTCTTGAACTAATTTAGTTCACCTTGCATGGCTAAGATCCAAGATTCATCAGACAGTGCTTCATTGACTATCTTCAGCTCAATTTGAGATACAAATGCTAAATAATCACAAGGAATAACATTACCTCTAGTTCTTACTCCTACCGATGGATCTCCAATGATGTTGTCCTTTGGGTGATCCTTCTTGTATCTCCATTCCTTTGGAAGATCATCATGAGTAATTTCTTTTTGTTGCAATACTTCCAAGGGTGAATTTTCATTATCCTTGATAGATGTGTCCTTCAATTTCTCGGATAGTTTTTCTGCATTTTCATCATCACTATCTACTTCCTTTCTCAAGGAAGGGTTAGACTCATCAAAGATAACATGAACGGTTTGTTCAATTAATAAAGTGCTCTTATTAAAAACTCTATAGCCTTTGGGTTTAGAAGTGTACCCCATGAAGATTCCTTTATCAGATTTAGAATCCAGCTTACCTAAGTCTTTCTTACCATTGTTGTGAATGAAGCATGGACATCCAAATGTTCTGAAGAGGCTGATCTTGGGCTTTCTTTGCTTGTAAAGCTCATATGCCATCTTCTTCAGGATTGGCCTGATCATTACTCTATTTATGATATAGCATGCTGTGTTAATAGCTTCTGCCCAGAATTATCTTGGAAGGTTGTATTCTGATAGCATGGTCCTAGCCATATCCAACAAAGTCCTATTCTTCCTCTCAGCTACTCCATTCTGCTGAGGTGTCCTTGGTGCTGAGAAGTTGTGTTCTATACCTTGATCATCATAAAATTATGCAAATCTATCATTTTGGAATTCTCCTCCATGATCTGAACGAATACTTATGATGCTGAACTTCTTCTCCTTTTGAACTACTTTACTGAACTTTACAAAACTTTCAAATGTGTCATCTTTGTGTTCCAAGAATGATACCCATGTAAATCTTGAATAGTCATCAACTATGACAAATCCAAAGTTCTTTCCTCCCAGGCTGGTAGTTCTCATTGGTCCAAACAAATCCATATGTAGCAGTTCTAATGGTTTGGAAGTAGTGACTACTGTCTTCGATTTGAATGAGGATTTTGCATGCTTCCCTTTTGCACAAGCTTCACAGATGCCTTCTACTCTTGAGTTTATCTTTGGCAGACCATCCACTAGATCATGTTTGATGAGCTTTCTTATTTCGTCCAAGCTGCAGTGACCTAATCTTCTGTGCCATAATTCTGTATTCTGTTCTTTGTTCGCTGCTAGGCAGATGTCTTGATCCTTTAATTCATCTAGATGTAGTACATATAGATTATTTTCTCTGCTGGCTTCAAAAACAACTTCACCATCCTTGATAATCAGACACTTGGATTCATGAAACTTGATTTGATGACCCTTGTCGCACAACTGGCTGATGCTGATGAGATTGTGCTTGAGTCCTTTGACGTATAGAACATCTTCTATAAGGGTTCTGCCTTGACTTCCAATGGGTCCACAACCAATGATTAACCCTTTTCCATTGTCCCCATAGGTTACTGTGCCTTCTTCACTTTTGATATGAGAGAATAACTTCTTGTTACTTATCATATGCCTTGAGCATCCGCTGTCCAGGTACCATTTAGATGCTCTAAGGCTTCCCCGCAATCAATCAATGAGATTTAGGTACCCAAGTTCTTTTGGGTCTTGATTGGTTAGTTTCTTCACAGTTTTTTTTTGGAATCCATTTTAGGTGTTTGGTTGTACATCTTACTTTAGTGTGACCCTATTTGTTACAGTGTGTGTAGCAAGGAATATTGTTTGTCGTTCTATTTGGCTTATTATTTTTATTGGTATTTGTTTTATAGTTAGGATGTTGTTCAGCCACAAACTTCGGCGTTGGATAGTTCTTGGGATGAATTACAATTTCTTCATTATCTGGTGGAGTATATCCTAACCCATATTTTTTCTTTCCTGATCCTCTTGCCCCTTTTAGCATTAAAGAGGATTTTCCATTAGTGAATTTTTCAATTGTGGTAGTTAGGTATTCATATATTTTTTAGTGTGTTAATTTTATTTTTGAGTTTACTGGTGGTTTCCTGATCTTCTAAGTTTGTTATCTTTTCATTTTTACTTTTTATATCTTCACATAGCAGTTCATTTCTTCTTTTAAGTTAAGAAATTTGTTTCTCTAGCTGCTCAGTTTCATATTTTAAATCTAAGTTTGTAATTTCTAGACATGAATAGTTTTTCTTGGTTGTTTTAATATTTTATTAACAAACATCTTTATATTTTACTGTATATTCGTTAAAAGCATCTTCTAGGCTATCGGAATCTGATTCTTTACAAGAAATAAAAGATGAGTCAGAAGTTACCTTATCTTCAACATTTGCCATGAAGGCTAGGTTGGCCTTTTCTTCTTCCTCTTCACTGGAGCTTGACTCACTGTCTAAGTCGCTCTCGTTGTTCCATACAGCAGCCATGGCTTTCTTCTTGTATCTTCTTTCTGAATTTCTTTGTGTTGTCCTTTTTCTTGAACTCAATTTTCTTTAACTTGGGACACTTGGATTTGATGTGTCCAGGCTTCTTGCACTCATAGCATTTGGTTCAGCTTTATTAACATCTTTGCCTTTAGGCCTCTTAAAGTCTTTACCTTTCTGAAGTATTTTCTTCCTGACTGGTATTTTTTCTTGGCTAGAATGCACTGCAGTCTTCTTGAGAGAAAGGCTTCTTCATCTTCACTGCCTTCATCACTTCTTCCACTTTTGACTCGTCCTCAGAACTACCTTCAGTGGCCTTTAGAGCATTGCTATGTTTCTTCTGTTGGAGGATTCTCCCAAGCTTTCCATATTTATCTCATGAGCCATTAAAGACCCAATAAGTTCTCAAGTGACATTCTCCTAAGGTTGTTGGCTTCTTCAATGGCTGTCACCTTAGGAGTCCATGAGGCTGGCAGGGATCTTAATATCTTTCTCACCATATCTCCGATATCATATGTTTTTCCAAGCCCAGCCAGACCATTTGTGACGTCAGTGAATCTTGCTGTACATTTGATAATGGACTCTCCAGATTGCATTTGAAATCTCTCATATTGAACTACCAAAATATCTATTCTAGTTTTCCTTTACCTTATCAGTTCCTTCGTATGTGAGCCTTAGCTTTTCCCACATTTTCATAGTTAACTTGCAAGCAGAAATTCTATTGAATTCTTTCTTACTGAGCGCACAACACAGTATGCTCTTAGCTTTGCTGTTTAGGATATTTTCTTCTTGTCTTCATCTGTCCAGTTCTCTCTATTGTTGAGTACCACGAGGTCTCCTTCTTCAATGATTGACCAAAGCTGGAAATCGAGACCTTGAAGGAAGAACTCCATTCGAGTCTTTCAAAATTGTAATCTTCACTGTCAAAAGAGGAGGTCTGTTGACAGACTGACCATCAGCATATCCTTGAGCTACCATTTATCTTTGCTCTTAAGATCGTGAGATCTTCTTCTTGAATAGACTTGGCTCTGATACCACTTGTTGCCCATATAGCAAGCCCAGAGGGGGGGGGGGTGAATGGATTGCTAAAACAAATCTTTACGATTAATACTTGTAAATAAAAAGGCTTGACAGAAAACACTAAGTTCGATAGTTAGTTTAGTGTAGCATGAAGACAAAAATGTAATCACACAAACAACAAGAGATTTTTATCCTGGTTCGGACCTCCTATCCCAAGGAGTCCTACGTCCAGTCCCCCAGCAACAACATGGGTTTCCACTAAACAAGGGTACAGTCCCACTTATGGACACTTACATATTCAGCAACAACTGGCCTTATCTTCTCTACCATAAGAGGAATTACACCACCTGATTCGACAGGTCATCTCTTCACACCCGAAGAGGAATGCCCACACAGATTGATTTGAAGTAGGAGGGCCCCAAGACCAAGCTAATAGACAATGCTTGATCTGAGGCAAAGTCTGAGAGACACAAGATAATATGGAATGAACTTTCTCTCTCAAACCTACGCTAGCTCTCGATAGGAATGGAATGAGATCTCTGAGAGCTGAGAGCTTGAGAAGGATGGAATGAGCAAGCTGGCTCTTCAAGTGACTGGGATTTTTCACTGTGAAAGATGAGTGTGCGAACTAGTCTTCATGGAGTCACCAGTCTTGTATTTATCCTCTTTGTAATAATTTGACCGTTTGAGTATCCATTGTCTCACAGCTTCATGTAAATTAGAGAGACTGGTCCAAAGAATGAAGTAGGTGAGCTTGCAGCCATTAATGCTGGATTGATTCTTACATCTTCAAGGAAGATTGTCTGGATCTTTCGTGCTCTTGTCAGGTTGGCAGGTTCCTCTTTGACGTGCGATTCTACAAAGTCCTGTCCTGCACACAAAATGCTAACACTAGACAACTCCTTTTTATCTAAACTGTCAGTCAACATTAGTAGTTGTGTAGTAGAAAGATATAAAAGAAAGGAAATGTTATTCTATCATTATATAAGGCAAGACTTTGTGTGATACTATGTTGTAAGCAAAGATATATTATATTGAATAAATGATAGAGGTCACACGGATAGTATAATGCGCGAAGCCTTTTGAAATCCACAGAGGTTTGAAAATTATATGTATATTAAATATTATGTTGAATGAAATTTTACTAAGAAGACTATTCGAAGGTAGCCTAATCTTTATAAGTATAGAGATAATGCTCTAAAGACATTCTGTAAGAGAGAGATGATGCTCACGTCAATCGATGAAATAGAATAAAGCGACGTAATCTATGTTGTATTAGGTTTACGTGGATATATTTCTATGTATTAATGACATGAAATGATGTTTTGAGTAAAGGAAATTGTTTGTGAGATGAAATTGTTGTCTAAGTGAAACGAAATCATTGTGAGAATGAAATCAATGTTTGAGTGAAATCGATCTTGAAATCGTTGTTTCACTGAGAGTAAATCGTTATTGCGACCAATCGTTTTTTAAGTGAATAGAAATCGTTGTTTGCAACCAAATCGTTCTTTAAGTGAATGGGAATCGTTGTTTGTGTCCAAATCGTTGTTTCTATGAACATAATCATTGTTGTGACCAAATCGATGTTTCTCTATGGAAATCGTTGTTTTATCAAAACGTTGTTTAAGTAAACCGAAATCGATGTGAGATCGAAATAGTTGTTTTACTTATGAAATCGTTGTAGCGATGTAAATCATTGTTTTACTTATGAAATCATTGTAGCGATGGAAATCGTTGTTTTACTTATGAAATCGTTTGTAACAATAGAAGTCATTGTTTTACTTTAAATCGTTGTAGCAGGTGGAAATCATTGTTTTATTAAGGGAGTCGATGTGTACTTAGAAGAAATGCATGCTCTGAAGTTTTATATAATTGTGTAAGGATAACTTATAGATTTGCTTGAATTATTCCTGTGGATAAACTTCAAAGAGGTTGTTAGAAATATTTATTGAGTTTTGTTAATCACAAAATTGTATATAATGAATAATTATATGGAGATGGATTGATCATCAGCCCTAGCCTACCCAGTAGTTATATCCTAGTCATGTCTAGTTTCCAAGGGCATTTTTGGTTTACACTTGGTCATGGTGCCTTGTGCTTCCCTTGTATCGTGGTTTGTGTTTCGTGTTCTTGCTCTCGCTCTGAGTTGGGCCCCGGCCTTGCCGGCAGCCTGAGGACTGGCGTGAGTGTGCTCTTATCCTAGTTTACATAGTAGGGATGGTGTGGGGTGCTTCTAACTTGGATGGTGGTGTGTCGACTTCGTAGTGTGTTTGAAGTTCGGTCGATGCTGTGTGGCTTCCTGAACTCGTGGGTGTCTTGGTTGGTCTGGCTTGTGTGGTGAGACTCTATTCTCACGTGGTTGCTCCATGGTTTTCATGAGCTCCCTATCTCGACGTGTGTGCCGAGGGTTGCATTTGCGTGGTGCCCGACTCTGCTGGTTATATAGTGGTTGTGTGTGGCCCAACCCTTGTTGGTGGTCGTGGCGTTGTTCAATTTCTACTGTTTTGTAGTAGCTAGTATCGTTGTTTCCCATTTACTACTTTCTAGTTTTGCTAGTTTACTGCTTTCTAGAGTTCTTACTGCTTTGTCTAGTAAGGGACTGGTAATCTCTACTGGACCTTGTTCGCGAGTATCACCCTACTCTCTTCAGCTAGGGGCTCGTCATCGTAGGAGCTTGGTGTCGGGCGATTACGAAGCCGTTTAGTGGCACCTTGTGCTGCCAACAACAGTGAGAGTGTGAGTGTGTGAGCTCTTCTACCAAAGTAAGCTAAGAGTTGTATTTCACAAGTCCTCGGGATATGCCCCTTAAGGATTGCACCTTCCTCGGTTCCAGCATAGAGTTTGTGTTCTTGTTACGCCCCGATATTTAGCAGCGGAATAAATACCGGGGGACGTGAACGATACAAACATACGTATCACAGTTGAGTAACGCAGAGTATCAATTACATATAACCACACATTTCACATCATAATAACATCATCAAAGGTACTCTTTATTCCATTTCAATCCACTAGTTGCAACCTTACATAAGAAAGAACTCACTGAAAAGAGTTCATTATTCAAATGAAAATGTTTCTCTAATACATTGACTACTCATATGTCTATTTCCAAACTGTCAACTATTCATATGGCGGGTGCTCATCACTCTTGCCCTGTCCCATCCGACTCCTCTGGTTCCTCATCACTACCTGAAAAGGGCAGGATGATAGGGTGAGCGAACTAGCTCAGTAGGATTTACATCTCAATATTGTGCGGGCACTAATATACATGATTAACATTTTAATAGGCAGATATGCACATGAATATGATGACAATGCATGCTTTTCTAATAAGTTGAATAGAAGAGTAGAACGGATATCAGATCAGATCAAATGTCGAGTTGCATATACAATGGACAGATATTTCAAGAGTAGAATCATATCAAAGAGATTGGCCATATTCAAACAGATATCATGCGTTCACATGATCAGACGTATCATATCAAATCTTATCATATCATATCAGATCAAACTTATCATATCAAACAAAGGCACATTTTCACAATCTTGCGTGTTTGTTGTGCTATGCCAAGCACCAAGAGTCCATACTCCCGCGGTTAATAAGTACGTTGGGGCGCTCCTCCCCAGGACTAGACAGGGCCCCTATTGCATAGGCATTGGATCAAATTTGGACCAGAGTCCCACGTTGTGCCGATCAAATAGATTCATATTATGGCCACAGAGTTTTAATGACAAGCTCATAGTAAAAGGAACATGATCATTCATAGAGTCAAGGTATGACAAATAGCTCAAGAGAACAAGGCAGGATAACGACGTATCTTATGTTTCATAATTCATTAATGTCTTGACATGATGATGTTTCTAAAGACAGATCAAATGCAGAACATGTGCTCTCAATTTCCCAAGGAGGGGTGCCTAGTCGTACAAATGTGTAAGTGACGAGTCACAGATTTTTCCTAGCATGTATGCAATTGACAAATAATTAATTGAACACCAGAAAGCATGTAACTATTGAAACTCATATGCAAATCATGACATTAACACCACTAACAAGCCCATACTAACATGTATTTCCTCACATTCATATCATATTCTTATCTTATCAATGACAATAAGCAAGATCACAAGATAACCCAATGGACATAAGATCAATCACAATTACACATTAGAATCGTATTATATCATTACTATTTTTCAATGGGTTGATGTATTTTAGGTCATGCATACTATATAACATCATGCCCATGCTAGTAAAACATCATGTAATGATCAGACCCAGACATGTAATTTTTTTGCAAAAGGTAGTGTCGACACATCCCTTACTAGTGTCGACACAATGCTTCAAACACAAGACAAAATAATACAAAACTGGTCAAGTAGTGTTGACACTAGATCAAGTAGTGTCGACACTAGAGACAGCTTTCAGAAAACCTTCTGGCCAATATGGGACAGTGTGCGACACTAGATCAAGTAGTGTCGACACTAGATCAGCTCCCAGAAACTTTCTGGGTCAATCTGGGACAGTGTGTCGACACTAGATCAGGTAGTGTCGACACTAGAGACCTTCCCAGAACACCTTTTGAGCTATTTTGGGACAGTGTGTCGACACTAGATCAAGTAGTGTCGACACTAGTGGCCTCCCAGAGAAAACATATAAGTCAAGTGTAACCAGAAAACACGTCTCATGCAGTGATTCACTTTCCCCTCTTATAAATCTCTAACGAATGACATTTAGACAAAACATTCAACACAAAAGATGACAAGAACCACTAGTAGAAGAACTGTGATTTTTAGAGTTTGATCAAATTCGGTCTCGAATCCCAAGAAAACATGTGAAGAAAACATAAAGCTAAGTGCAGCCCGAAATCACAGTATCATGCAGAGACCTCTTACCATGCTTATAACTCTCTAACAAAAGACTTTTGGATAAAACGTCCAACATAAAAGATGATCGTGACTACAAGTAGAAGAACTTTGATTAAGGTGTTTGGGCTAATTTGGTATATAATCGCGTGCGAAATAAGAAGAACGGGAAAGCCTAACTGTGTGCGACTTAGGGAAAACTATGAATACGCAATGTATACTCCATGAAATTGAGTCAAACCAAGTGAAAATGAACCTAGACTCAAGAATCTACATGATGGTGTTGTTTTATTTAATCTTGACCCGAGAACACTACCTTTGATGCTAAGAACTCTCTGCAGATTTCTGGGTTGATGCAGAGCGAGGTCGAGGAAGACCACGTTTCCCCAGCCGTCTCCACTTCTTCCAGCGCTCCAAACTTGCTACTCTCGACACCAACTTTTTGCTAAACCTTCCCCAAGAGTTTCAGAATGAGTCTTATAGATTTAGGGTGTACCAACAAGTCCTAACGGGCTAGGAAAAGGGCTGCGAATTCTGTTTCCTAGTTTCAAGAAATCTGGATTCTCTCACCCCAAGGAGGTAGCAAAGGTTTAAGAAACCACCTGTTAGAGTTGGGTTCGGTTTTGGCTTACCTTACATGACTAATCACCCATCTTTTAACCCTATATGCCCTCCCTAATTATGCCACAATTACATACACGAATTTCTGGGTATTTCCTTGTCCCAATTTTTTTACCTTGGGCCAAACGTACTCCATTGGCCCAATCTTGTTAATGGGTTATAATACATAATGTTGTGAGTCTCTAAATGTTTATTTAATTATGGTTGGGTTATTCTTCCGTGTTACAATTTTTTCCCCGATGTGTTTCTCATGTACGATATGGTACGTAAGTTTTATCGTTCCAAAAATCACGGAAATTCTTCATTCTCCTTCATTCTAAAATCACTAAATTTCGGGGTCTTACATTCTTGTGTGGTGGAATTGAAAATGAGATTCTGAAAGAGGGACACAGGTCTAAGTTCTCTATTCGCTAGGGTAGTGAAGATGTTACCAAGACTTGAAATGTTCTTATTGGTGGCAAGGTATGAAGCGGATGTGGCTGATTTTGTAGCAAGATGTCTAGTATGTCAACAGGTTAAGGCTGAACGTCAAAGGACCACAGATTTGATGTAGAAGAGGGACATCAATGGAAATGGGAGGAGATCACGATGGATTTTGTGTCAAGTTTACCTCGTTTGGCTAAGGCAATGACTCTATATGGTGGTTGTGGATAGATTTTCTAAGTCTGCACATTTTCTAGCAATGTGGAAGAAGTAGTGTAGATGGCGCCAACGGACTCGACGCGCGGTCCACAAAGAGGGTGTATGGGGGAGATGGATCGTGATTGCCAGGTGCACGTGGGACCGAATGAAGGCGCACGACGAAGGGTGCGGGATGGAAGGAGTGATCGCGAGCATACCTTTTAGAGCGGGGAGATTGCGCGGGGGATGATGTGGGTTCTATCTTCCTTTAGAACACGGCCGGCCACGGTAGAGGGTGTTTCCTCGTTTGATTACCCATGCAAAAAGACAAATAGAATGGGGATTAGTGAAATGAGGCTTGTAGTACTGAATCCGAATAAATAAATGAAATGAGTAAAATGGGGAGGACTCACCGGATGGTGGTTTTTAAAACCCTAAAAATGGTGTGTGTGTATGCATGCATGTGTGTAAAAAAAGATTAAAGGAGGCCACGTGGGGCCGGAGGAGGTGAAAATGTAAAGAGCCACGTGGGGCCCGGAGGGATGAAATTGCAAATAAAAGCAAGGGAGAGGGAGGGGGTGCTTCCCAAGTGTTGATGCGGCGTGACGGGCCGTTGCCGGTTGGACGGAGTAAGGAGAGGAGGAAGACGTCGTCCGCCTCGCGTGTGGAATGGAAGGAGGCGATGGCGCTAGACTCCGAGGAAGGAGAATGGATCGGCGAGGAATGGCTCGGAGTCGAGGCAGAGATTTGGCAGGGCTTCGCCGCTTCGTGGAACCCCCCCCCCCCCCCCCCTTACAAATGACCATCGGTGGTCAATTATAGGAGTAAATCTTTGAATCGCGTCGGGTACAGCCACCGCGACAAGGATTGAATCGCGTCGGGCTTGAGCACCACGACAAGATTTAAAACGCGTCTGGGCGGCAGGCCACGTTTCAGAAGGTCAATCTGATGAGACAGGTGCCTGATTGCCGTCAATGTCTCTGAATCGCACCCTGTCAAGATGCCGCAATAAGTAATGGAATCGCGTCCGCCAGGGCTGCCGCGACTTGAAACGCGGTGGCCATGGCCGACGCGATTACCTTAGAGGCAATTTCCGAAGCAATCAACTCATAAATATGCTTGTCTTCTGGAAGCTTTTAGGATTTGACCTTCTAATCGCGTCTTCTGACAGGACACGATTCAGGCTTTTCTCATGATTACAGGCCTGAGCGCGATGACTTTCTGGGCCACCCTGAATCGCATCCGGGAGGCAAAACACGACTATAAATTGAGTCGCGTCGGCACTGCACGACGCGATATGCCTTCCTATTTATTTATGAAATTTTTGCAGAAAAAGCCATTGGAATCGCGTCGCCTATGGCGGACGCGTTCATAAAAAGGGCATTTTCATAAAAAAATAAGACTTTATCGTCGTGTCGCACAGGGCCGAGTGTTAATGATATTGCGACTGCATACGGCCGCGATAAGGTTGCGCCCCTGAAGGCCGTCACGATAAGGATCCTGAATCGCGTCCAGGATGCCGGACGCGTTTAGAGAGAGGCGGCTGCCATACCCGTCGCGATAAGGAATTCAAGCTTATAATACCCGAGGGGTTCCGGAAATGGAGGGGAAGCACTGGGGAAGAATGAGGGTGATCCATAATGATGGGGAAAATTCTCTTTCAAGGCAAAATGAAGGCTATTTGTGGCACTATGGCGCAATATGAAATTTGCCCGCGGCAGAGCCGAATTCGTATGTCTATAGTTGCCATGCCTTGGTGTCTGCTTTGCAGGGGAGCGAAGCGGAAGGACACGAAGTGGAGTGTAATGGAGTGAAGTGAAATGAAAAGGAATGAAAGAAATGAAGCGTAGCAAAGTGGAGTAAAGCGGGAGCGGACTGAAAAGTAGACGCCAAGGTGAAAAATAGACACGCATAATCATTGGGGACTGCCAACTAATAAGAGTCTTTCACCAACACCCAAAGGAGTCACCACCAGGAAGAAGACCTAAAGAAATAAATGCTTGGACAAAGGGAAAGGACAAGAAAGGAAAAGACCAACTTCCAGCGTCGGGGAAGTACCTAAGGACACAATCCTGAAGGTTTAACCATCGGGGGCGTCTGCCACTGCCTCAGGTGGATCTTGGGGAGAGAAGGATAGATCAACTTCCAGCATCGGGGAAGTACCTAAGGACACAATCCGTTAGGTTGCACCATCTGGGGCGTCTGCCACTGCTTCAGGTAGATCTCTAGGAGAGAAAGAAAATAAAAGGGATAAGTCCAAACAAAGGATTTTAAGGAAATAGGCTCGGAGGCAACAACAAAGGGAATTGGGTATTCGACCCAGAATGGAATATTTCAAGATTGCTTTGGATTTGAGGTGCAGATGGCTCTTAAATTGGCTTGGAAGAGTGGATTTCCACTGAGATTTCAATAGCAGTATGCTGGGCTAAAAGAAAAATAAGATTAAAAGTGGAGTAGAAAATAACCAAGGATAATATTGTTACGCCGGTGAGTCAGGACCGATGGGTATGCATGGGTCCGTCGTCCTCACATGCCAAGCGTAACGGCCTATCTGTGCGGCTAAGGATCCTCTGGGATAATCATTGTTTTTGGTAGAGGGGAACTCAAATCCAAGATTCCTCAGAGCCACAAGGTCCTTGGTATACTCTAAGGGTATAACATATAGTAGATGCAGATAGTTGATGGTGAAGGCAGCAGCAGCTTGATGTAGCGCCAGATGAGGTAACTCGAATCCTGCACTCAAAACTCGTTAGCCAAAAACAACAAATATCATGGAATAAACACATTCATTCGAAGCATGTCTTGGAGCATTAATAAAGCGTTAAATAAACAGCTCATTCAGTTTGTTTTTAACCATGAGGATAGGTGATCTCTGGCTAAGGAGATTGGAGTTAAGGATGGGAGGAACCCATGATTGGAAGGATTAGCGTTGATCTGACGCAGACAGGGGGCAATGTGCTTGCTATGTGCAATACCATCGAAATTTTTTTGGAGTTTTGAAAATATTCAATTTTTTTTGGATTTTGAGAAATATTTAAATTTTTGTGGTGTTTTGGAAAATATTTTGATTTTGTTGGATTTTGAAAAGTATTTGGATTTTTGTTAATTTGAAAATATTTGATTTTTTTGTGGGTTTTGAAAGTATTTGATTTTTTGTGATTTTGGAACAATGCCATGCCATGGCGACATTAGAGTTATAAAAATTGACTGGCGATGGGTCTTTGTTACCTCATGTTTCATTAAAGAATGCCCAAAGTAGGGCGTGCATTTTAACGTGGCGCCCACGAGCTGATTGCACTTGGTTGATGGTGTTACCACCAAAGCCACGCCTGAAAAGGAGACTAAGTCTGGCAGGGAGAAGGGAAGAAAGCTTGGAGATAAGCTTGGTATGGGTATTGAGGAGTTGGGTGTGACTTCTTTTCTTGGCACAACTGTCAGAAGGTTCAGTCTCATTAAGCATTGGGGCTTTGGAATTATTTTGGAATCTTGAGTGATGACCATTTGATTGTAGGGACATGCGTACGACTGGGTCCATTTGGATCTCAAGCGGGGACTTTGCCACTCTTGGCCATGCCCTATTGACTTTGATTTGGTTTTGATTTTTGCATGCATACGGTCGAGTCCATTTGGATCTCCGCGGGGACTTTGCCACTCTTGACATGCATTTTGACTTTGATTTTTCTTGGTCATTTGTTTTTGCCCATTTTGGAGACGTTCTCTCATGACGGAGGTGCTTTGGGTTGGTTGCCTTGCCCAGACTACCTCTACTACCCATATTTTGGCCGAGTAGGAGAAACAGACAATGTGCCTTTCAGGCATGGCTGTGACGGTTACGGTGTCTACTGGGAGCATTCGGCTTAGGGCGCCGTGATGTGTGTGTAAGTTCTCATGCCAAGAGCAAACCTTAATGACCCAGGAGGGAATTTTGGACTCCTGGCGTGGAATTCTTATAACAGAAATGCTGCGACGGCATGGCAATGCTGAATATTCATTCTTTGGATTTTTGATATTGCTAAAATATAGTAAGTTTTTAACATAAGTTTTTTTCGGAAGGTAAAAGGGGAAGAATGCCCTGCGTTGGGCGAGACTCGAGGTCTACAAGAATTTATAGTTTTGTTTGGAATTAAAATGACGAGTGGGGGCTAAAACCCCGAAAACAATGCGAGAAGGGTCGAAGGACCCGATTAAAGGTGGCAAAGGAGAGTGGAAGAAAGATTTTGGAGACTCCGGCAGGGCTGGAGGGGTTTGCAGAGGAAGGAGGGTGCGGTGCCCTGAAAGAGGAAAAAGAATCCGGCGGGGCTGGAGGAGAGAAAGGAAAAAGCGGGCCGCGAGGGGCCAGAAAGGAAGGTGCACAACGTAGGGCGCAGGATGGAGAGGTGCTGCAATGGGCACATGATGGAGACGTGCCACGTGGGGCACTAAATGGAGATGTGCCACATGGGGCACGAGATGGAGATGTGTCTTGTGGGGCACTAAAAGGAGATGTGCCACGTGGGGCACGAGATGGAGATGTGCCATGTGGGACACTAAAAGGAGATGTGCCACATGGGGCACGGAAAGGAATGTAAGGAGTACAAAAAGGGGCGCGATGCCCGGTATAGGAAAATGGATTGTACAACAGATGAAAATAAAATGCCTCCTGTGGGGAGGGAATGTGGAGAACCCACGGAAAGGTGCTAAGCAGCACAAACGATGATTGGAAAGGAAATGAAAAAGATGGAGGAGACCCCCTGGTCTTTTGCCTTGCCCGGCATTTGGGCTTCCGCTTGGGAACCGACATTTTGACCCTCAGATACTTCCTCATAAATTTTGCCCAGCGGGCAGATGGTCTTGCTCTTCTCCGAGGGATTGAGCAGCTCTCAATGATTGGGGGATTGTTGACTTCCGTCGGAGTTTCAAACAACAGTGGCAACTCCCTTGGAATATAGCTGAATGAAAGGGTGGGGAGTTCCACTGGTGGAGTTGGAAGCAACAAAGAGGGGACCGTGCCCAAAGATTGTATAATGTGTGATATGGAAGGGGGCACGACCCCTTGAATAATAGATTGTGCCAATAATTTGGCATTGGAGTGCGTGAGCACAATTTGAGAAGCTGACCCCTACATTAGGGTGGGAAGGTTCACAATAACGGTATGAGAGGTCATGAGAGCTTGGAGGGAGAGATTCCCTATGAGTAAAAAATGAACCCGGTTGGCAACGAGCATGATCGGCATAGATTTAGAAGGCCTCTTGACGGCCATGATTGGAGGGGAGGACTCTCGCTCAGTAAATGTGCCCGGTATTTTGACAATGACCGGCATGCGATGAATGCAATCTTGAATCTTCAAAAGCATGCCCGGTCTCGAGACTTCTTTCTGTTGACGCTTGAATCTCCTTAAATGTTTGCACCCGCTCCGTTGGATGGGGGTAGACATGGCGGGTGTGATGGAAGGTTGTATGGCCAGTGGAGGCCTAATCGGTATGATAGCAAGGGGTTGTTCGGGTTGGGTTGCCAATGGTGTTGGCGCAGTGGGAGGCGTAATGATTGGTGCAATGATGGGTGGAGGCTTAATGATGGAAGACTTAATGGTAATGGATGGCAATATGGGAGGTGTAGGTAAATGGTGTACGAACATGACCTCGGAAGGTTCATCGTCGTAACACCAAGTGGTTTTGTGACGGAACGCCTCGTTCAAGCCCGTTAAACCACTAACGAACTTGATCCGAGTCTGCCTCCCACGAACGGGCCGAAGCCTCGCAAGGGATATCATACACACATCCGTAAAAACACAAAGGAACACACCTGATCACATATATAATTCACCAACTCATATATAACATACAGGATTTACATAGAAAAAATTCAACAAAAGTACAGAAGCCTGGGGTATACCCCGAGGTAAACTAGTACAACTGAGAAAAGAAACTACACTGGTGTAGGTGCTGGTCCAACACCGCTGTGACGCAGCTCCGAACTGGACGACGGTAACGAAACGTCCTCTTCGCCCTCACCTGTGGGGGGTAGGGGTGAGCCTCTCTAGTCACTGGCTCAGTAGGGAACTCCCCCAACACCGAGCAAATAAAAAACACAGGTACGGATGCAGTAAACTGCGCTAGAAATTTATTGAACAACTAAGCAGGATATTAAAGCTATAAATGTACTCACCATTTGCCGACTACATAAAGCAACTGTAATAAATAAACGACAAACCCAAACAAGTGTACGAGCTACAGTAGAGACCGCCACACACGAGCCACGTGAACTGGTTCGCTACACCAGTGACTGACTTGGACAAACTAACATAGGTCTACCTCTCAGTCTCGCAGCCACGGACGAAAGGTCCAGGTGCCACTCCACGTAGAAAAGTCAAACAACTATGGAGTCCAACTAAACACCACTCCTGCAGACACACAACTGTAGGCCCATCCCTAGCACCTCTAGGGTCTCTGGGCAGAGCACTCTAGAGTGAGGCACTGGAAAAGGACTAGTCGAGGACCAGTGTCGACAACCGGTGTCCGTACCCCCAACTAAGAGCGCGCTAAAAGTGACTAAAAACAAACACAAGAGTCACTGTCCCACTGTCGTCTTTCCCTCAGCCAGACGTACAACTCAAACAAAGGAGTGAGGGTGTCCAGGTCAGACGACACAGACCTCGACGGTACAGCACAAGTACTAGGACAAAGCCCAAGCTAACAACCTGGCTCACAGAGAACCTGGGGCACCGAACTAGAGAGGTAACCACGGTAGGCGTCGTACTACTTGCCACGCACACAGAACCACGTGCACGTCACACACAAACCACGTGAAACGTCACGTAAACCTCAAGTAATAACTGTCCACAACACGTGAACACAACACTGTTACGTGTACACCAAGCAACTACGCAAAGAACCAGCTAGCTACACAACCGAAGTGCTAGCTTCTAGAACCATGCACTCTCAGAGTGCCACAAGTGCGAATGCACTGCACGGTATTACCAAATACATCGAATAATAACAATCGGGTAATCATATCACATAAATCATGCACATTCAGACCACTCGGCTATGGTCGCGACATGGGCCTGTGTCGCCTTCATAACACGACAGCCCGATAGGTCGCCTTCAACACATTAACGCGACGCACAAGCAAGCCGCGTTCACAACCTTAACGCGACAGGTCAGCCCGTCGCCACCTGATCGCGACAGGGGAATCCGTCGCCTTAGCAGACAGAAACCCTAATCTGGGATCCCCTCCACGGATTACCAACCCATGCTATACAAACCACCCTTAATTGGTGTTTTCCATGCTTTAATGGATTCCTAGGCATGATATCTATTGTGTAGAAAGTGTTAAACTGATCACACCCTACATTCCATGCGATTGTCACCCAGGGAACGAGAGGAGTCACCCTACCTCATGAAGAACACGCGATACCACGCTCCCCCGGCATTTCTCTCGCTCCACGCAAGCTTCCCACGGCACGAGCACGCCGAAAACACAGATTTCCACTAGAAATCACCGCAGCTCCCCTTCCCCTAGCCGAGCAGAACTCACTGCAGTTCTGTCCGGTTGTGGTTTCTTAAAAACACCCAGTGGTTTAGAACGCGACGTATCTCCGCGTCGCGACCTGGTCGCGACGGACCTAGGCGTCGCCTTCCCAAGGCTGACGTCTGCAGGTCGCCCTGCACCCAACACGTGGCGCACATGCAGACGATTAGCGCTACAAAGCGGCAACAAGAACACGACGGACAAGAGTGTCGCGTTCAGAACGCGACACCCTGTGCTGTCGCGATCACAGACAAAGAACCCTGGGGTGCTGTAGGCCGAAACTATCGGCCCAGTAAGCCCCAAAAATGCACGCGCACATCGAACACAAGTCACATTGGCCTTACGATAGCCATCACAACCACTAAACATAGGATCCACGAGGATCCGAGAAACACGCGACGTTACATTACTATCATCTAAAAAGAAATTTCGACCTCGAAATTCATAACTTAAATACAAGAAGTTTCATCACACATATTTACAAATACTATCATTTAAAAAGAAATGCAAAACCTTACTCAAATAAGTAAGGATACCCTTTAGCCATTTCCTCGGCCAGTTCCCAGGTATCCTCACCACCCAACCTATTCTCCCATCTCACCTTGACTAATTCAATTTCTTTATTTCTCAGCTTCTTTGTCTTACGGCCAGTAATCTACATTGGATACTCTGGCATAGTCATATCCGGTCTCAAGTCACCACCTTGGTAACTAATTATCTGCGCTGGATCTTCAATGCACTTTCTTAACATAGAAACATGGAAAATATCATGAACATCTGCAAAATTAGCCAGCAAATCAAGGCTATAAGTTGTTTCCCCAATTCTTTCTAACACCTGAAAGGGTCCCACATATCTCGGACTCAACTTTCTGGTCTTGCCAAATCTCATAATTCCTTTACTAGGAGAAACTCTTAGAAAAACAAAGTCTCCCACTTCAAACTGAAGCGGCCTTCTCCGATTATCGACATAACGTTTCTGCCTGCTTTGGGCTGCCTGCAAATTTTCTTTAATGAGCTTCACTATTTCCGTGGTTTGTTGAATTAATTCAGGACCCACCATCTGCCTTTCCCCCACTTCATGCCAGTTCAATGGGGTTCTACATGGCCTCCCATATAGAGCTTCATATGGTGCCATCCCAAGACTGGTATGATAACTATTGTTATAGGCAAACTCAACCATACTTAAATGATGCTCCCAGCTACCTCCCCAAACCAAACAACAAGCTTGCAACATGTCTTCAATTGTCTGAATAGTCATTTCTGTCTGACCATCTGTCTGAGGGTGGTAAGCTGAACTATATCTCAACTCAGTGCCAATTACCCTCTGCAAGCTCCTCCAAAAACCAGAAGTAAACATTGGATCCCTATCAGATACAATAGTCTTCGGAATACCATGCAGTGGAACAATTCTATCAACATAAACCTTCGCTAATCTGTCCACTATCCAAGACATACTTACTGCTACCAACCTGCATACTTAGGTTAATCTGTCAATAAATACCCATATTCCATTATGTCCTGCTGCTGACCTTGGCAAACCTACTACAAAGTCCATAGCAATATCATCACATTTCCACTGTGGAATGGGCAACGGTTGCAATAGACCTCCAGGCTTCTGATGCTCTGCCTTGATCTGTTGACAAATTGCACATCTTGAGACAAATTCTGCTATTTCCCTTTTCATATGAGGCCACCAAAAATGCTTCCTCATATCCTGATACATTTTAGTACTACCGGGGTGAATAGTGTACCGGGATTTATGGGCCTCTTCTAATACTTTCTGCTTTATTTCTCTTTCTGCTGGCACAAATAACCTGCCTCTGAGTCTGACCACACAATTATCATCAATAGCAACTCCTTCCATTTTCACAATCTCAGCTAAATTCATATCTGCTTTTTGGGCCTCAACAATTTGCCAATACAGACACGGCTCCACATCACTACTAGCTAGTATTACTCGTCGCTGACTACTTGGCACATACAAGGAATTTTCTGCTGTCTCCTCAAATAATTTCCATTCCTTAATCATCATTTGACTTAAATATGCTTTTCTACTTAAGGCATCAGCTACCACATCCTGCATTTATCAACTTTCTAGCTCTAATTGCAGAAATTATAAATTTAGGAGTACAAAAAGGCATACCTTGATATTCAAACACTACACCATTAGGATGACAAAACCTGATCTTTTTCTTTCTGCAATCTAACATTGCTCCATAGGTCTCAAGCCAATCCATTCCCAAAATAATATCATAATCTATCAATTGCAGGGCATATAACTGACCCGACATCTGGTTCCCTCCAATCACAACAGGAGCTTCATCTAGATAGCTCGAAGTGAGCATAAACTCACCAGAAGGAACCTCCACTACCAACTCACAAGACTTTTCTTCCAAAGGATGAGTCATACAATTCAGGAATTCTTCGGAAATAAAAGAATGAGAGGCACCCGAATCAAATAAAACTCTTGCTGAATAATCATAAATGGGTATAATACCTTCTATCATATTCGATGCCTCCGCCTGGGCACGGGTGATAGCCATAACCCGGCCTCTACCTCGCTGCTGCAGTACACCTCCACCATGACCTGCTAAAGGCTGCAGAGACTGCTGCTGCTGCTGAACACCTCTACCATACCCATATTCTCTTGGATAAGGGCAATTGCGGATCAAATGCCCTGGCTGATTGCAATTATAACATCTATAACCTGATGGAATAATGGGCTGCCTGGCAGTACTCTGCTGTGATTCTTCTACCTCTAGCGTGTAACCACGCCCCTGCTAAAACTGCTGACGACCCCCTCTTCCTCTTCCTTTACCCTTAAATACTTGCTTTAATTTCTGACCCCACTTACCAAAACCTGAAGAAGAAGGTCCTGCTGAAGCCTTTCCCTTACTAACTCCTGCTGCCTGCTGAGGTAGTCGAAAACTACCCGAACCTGACCCACTTGCCTGACGGGCCCGAATAGATCTCTCAAGAGTAGCTGCTCTCTGGGCTGCTTCCTTAACTGATCTACACATTAACGATATTACCACATTCTGCAACTCTTCTCTCAAGCCCCGAATAAAATACTCAACCATCATAGCATTATCCGATACTACATAAGGCGCATATCGGCTAAGTGCCATAAATCGCATCTGATATTCTAAAACTGAGGTATTACCTTGCTGAAGTGTCCGGAATTGCTCTCTTTTCGCCTGCTGCACTTGAAGTGGAAAGAATGTATCATTGAATGCCTCGAGAAATTCCGGCCAGGTAATAACCTCCTCTGACCTGCCTGCAAAAGTGGTCTACATCTTCAAACGCCACTACTGCTGCGCAAAGCCTCTCAACTGGTATGTGGCTAGCATAACTTTATCCGCTGCTGGACACCTCATGGTCGTAAAGACCCTTTCAACCTCATGAATAAGACCCTTTCAACCTCATGAATCCAGTGCTCTGCTATATCTGGATTCGGCCCTCCTGTATAAGTGGGCAGCTGCAACCTCAAAAACATTTTAACTTGCATCACTGGCTCTTCTGCTACCAATACTGGTGGTGGTACAGGTGCCACATAAGGTACCTCCACCCTCGATGGTGGTGCAACAGGGGCCACAGGTACTTCAACAACTGGTGGTACTGCTGCTGGAGGTACTGGTGCCTGCTGTTCCATCCTTACTCGAATATCAGTTAGGCTTTCCCAAATCCTCTCAATCATACGCTGAGAGGACTCTTCAGGGTCCTCTCCTCCACCACCCCAATCCATTCTATCAACCATCTCAAACTTCTGCATAAACAAAACACCATCCATAAACATAACAACAAATTATTAGAAACCAGGGCCAACTACCAGCAGTGTACAAATGTAGAAATATGGCTATATAATTTCCCAGTTCCTTTATATTTACATGGACTTCGCTCTGATATCAATTGTGACGGAACGCCTCGTTCAAGCCCGTTAAACCACTAACGAACTTGATCCAAGTCAGCCTCCCGGGAACGGGCCGAAGCCTCGCAAGGGATATCATACACACGTCCGTGAAAACACAAAGGAACACACCTGATCACATATATGATTCACCAACTCATATATAATATACAAGATTTACATAGCCAAATTTCAACAAAAGTACAAGAAAGTACAGGAGCCTGGGGCATACCCCAAGGTAAACTAGTACAACTAAGAAAAGAAACTACACTGCTGGAGGTGCTGATCCAACACCGCTGCGACGCGGCTCCGAACTGGACGACGATAATGAAACATCCTCTTCGCCCTCACCTGTGGGGGGTAGGGGTGAGCCTCTCTAGTCACTGGCTCAGTAGGGAACTCCCCCAACACCGAACAAATCAAAAACACAGGTACGGAAGCAGTAAACTGCGCTAGCAATTTATAGAACAACTAAGCAGGATATTAAAGATGTAAATGTACTGACCGTTTGCCGACTACATAAAGCAACTGTAATAAATAAACGACAAACCTAAACAAGTGTATGAGCTACAATAGAGAACGCCACACACGAGCCACGTGAACTGGTTCGCGACACCAGTGACTGACTTGGACAAACTAACATAGGTCTACCTCTCAGTCTCGCAGCCACGGACGAAAGGTCCAGGTGCCACTCCACGTAGAAAAGTCAAACAACTATGGAGTCCAACTAAACACCACTCCTGCAGACACACAACTGTAGGCCCATCCCTAGCACCTCTAGGGTCTCTGGGCGGAGCACTCTAGAGTGAGGCACTGGAAAAGGACTAGTCGGGGACCAGTGTCGACAACTGGTGTCTGTACCCCCAACTAAGAGCGCGCTACAAGTGACTAAAAATAAACACAAGAGTCATTGTCCCACTGTCGTCTTTCCCTCAGCTGGACGTATAACTCAAACAAAGGAGTGAGGGTGTCCAGGTCATACGACACAGACCTCGACGGTACAGCACAAGTATCGGGACAAAGCCCTGAGCTAACAGTCTGGCTCACAGAGAACCTGGGGCACCCAACTAGAGAGGTAACCATGGTAGGCGTCGTACTACTTGCCATGCACACAGAACCACGTGCACATCACACACAAACCACGTGAAACGTCACATAAACCTCAAGTAACAACTGACCACAACACGTGAACACAACACTGTTACGTGTACACCATGCAACTACGCAAAGAAACAGCTAGCTACACAACCGAAGTGCTAGCTTCTAGAACCATGCACTCTCAGAGTGCCACAAGTGCCAATGCACCGCACGGTATTACCAAATACATCGAATAATAACAATCGGGTAATCATATCACATAAATCATGCACATTCAGACCACTCGGCTATGGTCGCGACATGGGCCTGTGTCGCCTTCATAACGCGACAGCCCGATAGGTCGCCTTCAACACATTAACGCGACGCACAAGCAAGCCGCGTTCACAACCTTAACGCGACAGGTCGGCCCGTCGCCACCTGATCGCGACAGGGGAATCCGTCGCCTTAGCAGACGGAAACCCTAATCCGGGATCCCCTCCACGGATTACCAACCCAAGCTATACAAACTACCCTTAATTGGTGTTTTCCATGCTTTAATGGATTCCTAGGCATGATATCTATTGTGTAGAAAGCGTTAAACTGATCACACCCTGCATTCCATGCGATTCTCGCCCCGGGAATGGGAGGAGTCACCCTACCTCGCGAAGAACACACGATACCATGCTCCCCCGGCGTTTCTCTCGCTCCACGGGAGCTTCCCACGGCACGAGCATGCCGAAAACACAGATTTCCACTAGAAATCTCCGCAGCTCCCCTTCCCCTGGCCGAGCAGAACTCACTGCAGTTCTGTCCGGCTGGGGTTTCTTAAAAACACTCAGCGGTTTAGAACGCGATGTATCTCCGCATCGCGACCTAGTCGCGACGGACCTAGGCGTCGCCTTCCCAAGGCTAACGTCTGCAGGTCACCCTGCACCCAACATGTGGCGCACATGCAGACGATCAACGCTACAAAGCGGCAACAAGAACGCGACGGGCAAGAGTGTCACGTTCAGAACGCGACACCCCCTGCTGTCGCGATCACAGACAGAGAACCCTGGGGTGCTGTAGGCCCAAACGATCGGCCCAGTAAGCCCCAAAAATGCACGCGCACACCGAACACAAGTCACATTGGCCTCACGATAGCCATCATAACCACTAAACATAGGATCCATGAGGATCCGAGAAATGCGTGACGTTACAGGTTTCCTGGATGGGTTGGGCGCTGGCAACTTCAGCCCGAGCAACAGGCTGTGTTGGAGGTGGAGGTTGTTGTGGTGGAGGTACCGGAATCGGCATGGGAGCTAGCACGGGTGCCGGAGCAGGGGCAACGTAGGGCGCATGAGCTTCTTCATGAAAAATAGGGGCATCGTAGGGCCCAGTTGGAGGTTGTTGAGTCCGAGGAGGACGAATCAATGGACGCCTGGGTGGCGGCATGCCATAGTAGATGGGTAGTTGTGGAGGTATACATGGAGTGTATGTTGTAGAGTGGTGAGGTGGATGGTGGATGGCGTCCACTGATCTGTTCTTCCTCGGTTTAATTTGATCAAAAAGATCTACGATCGAGGAGTCCATTAAATGGGCTTGAATGTAACCTCCCCGCTCATAGAGCTCCTCCATGGAGGTGATTTGATTCATGGCCAAGATGTGCCTGAACCTCAGAGTAGAGTTAGAAATGATTATTTTGATTTGCTCTGACTCTGAGAGCTCATGCTGTAAGCGTGTGGCCATTGACCTCCAACGGTCAGCAATTTGTACAAATGCCTCATTGGCCCCCATCTTCTCGGATGCTAGATCCGTGATAGAGAGGTAGGGGCTGACGCGGTCTTTGTATCTCTGAAGGAACTTTTTATGCAGAGAGCGGAAGTCTCCTGCCTCACTTGGCTCTAGTGAGTAGAACCATTCGAGCGCAGGGCCGTCAAGAGATTTTCTAAACAAATATGCCAGAACAATGGGATCTTGCTGCCAATGCGAAGACTCATAAAAGAATTCTTTGATATGAAGGTAGGAGTTCCCCGTGCCATTGTACATTCGGTATGTTGGCATCTCCGAAGGATGAATATAAATTTGAGGGAGAGCCGGCATGGCGGCAACGGGGTCACCCTTGGAACTTGAAAGCTCGTTTATTTGTTTCTCCAAATTATTCAATTTCTGGAGAAGAGCATCTTGGAGAGGGGTGGATTGCCGCTGGGCATGTGAGGGAGCACATGGGGGTGGCCTTGAATTGATGGGCCTTCCCAAGGGACAGTCTATTCAGACCGGAGCACGGGAGTGCAAATGGCTAGGGGGCCGAGGTGATGGAGGATATATAGGGGTATGTGGCGAAGTCGCCGGAATATACAAAGGTGGGTGCCTGGGAGAAGGAGAGGGAGAAGGAGTCACACCCTCAACTAAAGATTGGATCAGATTGAGTTGTTGAGGTGTGAGCTGATCAATGGCATGTAGGACATGCTGGACAGTGGAATCATGGTGGGGGACAGGCTCTTGCCGGGTTCTGATTGGTGGTAAACGTGAGGGGACATCAAATTGGTTAGTGCGTGGTGTGCGCACATAACCATAAGAAGTGGAAGGCTGTCCCTCACGGTAGTAAGATGGACGGACATGGGATTGGAAAGATGGAGATCTTAAATTATCCTCATAGTCCTCATAATAAAAGTCAGCATGATAATATGGGTCCATTTTAACAAATCAATAAGAAAACAAGGTTGAACAAAGATTAATCAATGAAAGATGGTTTAAACAAGTTGTGATGCTTAGCGCTTGTTTTTAGGAGTTTCACAATTAATTAAGGGATTGAAAATTATTGTGCCACTCCAGGTGAGTTCCTAGTGGGTAGAAGATGAGTACTTCGGGGTACAACTAAGGATCACCATCACCACGCAATGGGATAACTAACCCGGGTCAACGGAAGGGTAGGTCCGCCGTGAGGGAATCCACGGGGTACAGAGTCTTATGGGGCTCTTGGAAAAGGTTCCCTAGTCCAATGAGACAGAATGCCCAAAGGAGAGGTTTCCCTTACCAAGAGAGGTGTGTGGAGCCTAGGATATGAGGGAAGGAGGTCCCCCGACCGATGCAAGAATGCCCTGTACGCACAGTTTATAGCAAAGAAACGGTAGAACGACACATTTCTGTCAGAGCTGAATCGTGTCTAGTCATCGGGACGTGGATATGAAAGCCCCAGAAGGCTGACAGAACCATGAACAGGTCCCTGTGGACGGTCACTGTCAGACAGAAATGCGTCGGCTCTGGCCGCCGCGATAAGAAACAGAAACACGTCTGGTTTGCCGGCCGCATTATCAAGCAGTGAATCGCGTCCTCTGTGTGGGACGCGATTCCAAACAGACACCCGAGAAGAAGATGGAAAGCAGGAAAAAAGCAGTAAAGAAATGCGTCGGGCTTAGCTGCCGCGACAACAGGAATGCGTCGGCGAAGGCCGCCACGACCAGGGAGCTGAACGCATCGGCTTAGGCCGCCGCGACAATCAAAATGACAGGCGTCATGTTCAGTGGACGCGTTATGAACACGTCCTCTGTGTTGGATGTGATTCCAACAGCCACCCGAGGATAGAAAAACAGACAGAAACGAGCAGGAAATGTATATGTATAAAAAGACAAATTAAACACACATGCCGCAGGGTATTAAGCAAAAAAGAAGAGTGCCACGTGGGGCACGAAGGGGGGGGGGGGGGTAATCAAATGGAAAACGCAAAAGAAGTCCCATCACGATCTCCAATTTGTAGATGCCGCCGACGGACTCGACGCACGGTCCACAAAGAGGGACGTTATGGGGGAGATGGATCGTGATCGCCAGGTGCACGTGGGCACCGAATGGAGGGGCAAGACGAAGGGTGCGGGATGGAAGGAGTGATCGCGAGCGTACCTTTTTGGAGTGGGGAGATTGCGCGGGGGATGATGTGGGTTCTATCTTCCTCTACGAACATGGCTGGGCACGGTAGAGGGCGTTTCCTCGTTTGATTACCTTTGCAAAAAAGACAAATAAGAATGGGGATTAGCGAAATGAGGCGTGTAGTACCGAATCCTGAATAAATAAATGAAATGAGTAAAATGGGGAGGACTCACCGGATGGTGATTTTTAAACCCCTAAAAATGGTGTGTGTGTGTATGCATGCATGTGTGTAAAAAAAAGATTAAAGGAGGGCCACGTGGGGCCCGGAGGAGGTGAAAATGTAAAGAGCCACGTGGGGCCCGAAGGGAGTGAAAATGCAAATAAAAGCGAGAGAGAGAGGGGAGGGGGTGCTTCCCCAAGTGTTGATGCGGTGTGACGGGCCGTTGCCGGTTGGACGGAGTAAGGAGAGGAGGAAGACATCGTCCGCCTCGCACGTGGAATGGAAGGAGGAGATGGCGCCAGACTCCGAGGAAGGAGAATGGATCGGCGAGGAATGGCTCAAAGTCGAGGCAGAGATTTGGTAGAGCTTCGCCGCTTCGTGGAACCCCCCCTTACAAATGACCCTCGGTGGTCAATTTATAGGGGTAAATCTTTCAATCGCGTCTTGTACAACCGCCGTGACAAGGAGTTGAATCGCGTCTGGGCGGCAGGCCGCGACTTGAATCACGTCGGGCTTGAGCGTCGCGACAAGGATTTAAACACGTCTGGGCGGCCGGCCGCGTTTCAGAAGGTCAATCTGATGAGACAGACTCCTGATTGCCGTCAATGTCTCTGAATCGCGTCCTATCAGAACGCCACAATAAGTAATGGAATCACGTCCGCCAAGGCTTCCGCGACTTGAAACGTGGCGGCCATGGCTGACGCAATTACCTTAGAGGCAATTTCCGAGGCAATCAACTCATAAATGTGCTTGTCTGCTGGAAGCTCTTAGGATTTGACCTTCTAAATCGCGTCTTCTGACAAGGACGCGATTCAGGCTTTTCTCATGATTACGGGCCTGAGCGCGACGACTTTCTGGGCCACCCTGAATCGCGTCCGAGAGGCAGGACGCGACTATAAACTTAGTCGCGTCAGCACTGCACGACGCGATAAGCCTTCCTATTTTATTTATGAAAATTCTGCCGAAAAGGCAATTGGAATCGCGTCGCCTATGGAGGACGCGTTCATAAAAAGGGCATTTTTCATAAATAAAATAAGACTTCATCGTCGCGTCGCACAGGGCCGACGTGTTAATCATAGTCGCGGCCTGCATACCGGCCGCGATAAGGTTGCGCCCCTGAAGGCCCTCGCGGTAAGGATCCTGAATCGCGTCCAGGATGCTGGATGAGTTTAGAGAGAGGCGGCTTCCATACCCATCGCGATAAGGAATTCAAGCTTAGAATACCCGAGGGGTTCCGGAAATGGAGGGGAAGCACCGGGGAAGAATGGGGGTGATCCAGAATGATGGGGAAAATTCTCTTTCAAGGAAAAATGAAGGCCATTTGTGGCACTATGGCGCAATATGAAATTTGCCCGCGGCGGAGCCAAATTTGCGTGCCTACAGTAGCAAGTGGAGATTTTGACAAAGCTCTATGTGGACAACATTGTCAAGCATCATGGGATTCCTATGTCAATTATTTCTGACCGTGATCCCAGGTTCACTTCAAGTATTTGGCAAGGGTTACAGCAAGCGTTCGGATCACAACTTAAGCTTAGCTCGGCATTCCATCCCCATACTGATGGTCAATATGAGAGGACTATTCAGACTGTGGAAGATATGCTTAGGACTTGTGTTCTGGACTGGAGAGGTGATCGGGAGCGCCACTTGTCTCTTGTGGAATTCACATACAACAATAGCTTATGTGCGAGCATTGGAATGGGTCCATTTAAGGCTTTGTATAGGATGCCATGCAAATCACCTTTACATTAGGAAGAGTCAAGAGATCGTCAACTTGTCAGACCTGAGATAGTTAAGTGTTGCACCATGAAAATTTCAGTAATTGAAATTAAGGATAAATGGGAAATATGACCATTTGATAATCTAAAACTAGTTAAATACACATGCACCATTATTGCATGTGTAAAAATACATCTAAAATTTTTGTAAAAATTATAATTCGACTTTAAATAATATTATCTAATGACCCACAAGAATTTTGGGTCAAGAAAAATCTTCTGAGCCAAGTTTGAGAATTATTGCGACTAATAACAATCATTGAGGAATAAATCGGAAACCCATTATCATATGTATATAAAGTGGTCAAAAAATCAAAATAAAACTATAGGTGGACTTCAAACAATGGGTATTGACGTCCCAAAAAGAGAAACGAACCAAGATATCTCTCTTGGGCGATGACTAAATTCAAGATAGGAAAATAACCTAAAATTCAGAATTTCTAACTAAAGGAGAATAAAAGGTTAAATTCTCACCCAATACACATTTATTGGACTCCAAATTGAGCCCAATTTGTGGGTACTACTTAAAGGAAGTTTCCTATTATGCCACCATCATGAATTGGGAGAGAAATCTCCAAAGAATGGAAGGGATGTCCCAAACTCGTACATTGGGTTTCTTAATCCAATTAGGGATCCTAAAGGCACATCCTTCTATAAATCAACCCCTTTCTTTCATGGGATGACCCCTAGGTTGTTGGAGACGTCTATGAAGGCTTTGGAGGCTATATGAATCTTGTCGTGAAGGCTTGTGCAAGGAGGACTTCGTGCTCTCCTTCAACTCAAACCTGAAAAGGTCTGTCTTACTTGACATCAAGGGTTAGTAAAAACTCAATCAAATATAGCAAACCATATATCTCTAGAAAGTCCTTCGAGTCTAGTTCCATATGATACTATTTTTTCCAATTCATGTAGTAGTTCTTGAGTATTAGGCATTCTTTTCAAACCTATCGATCTAAGGTTTTCTGTGAGGACAACTTATTCTTATTGCTCAAAAGTAGATAGTCTCTAGGCCAAATATTAATTAAGCTCGCACATGCTTGCATACACATGTTTAGATCATGGTTGTACTATTTCCCTAATTTTTATCTTGTGGATTCATCAAATTAAATCCAGTATCATCATAGCATTATTTCTATCATAAGTCATTTTCAGATCAAGTACTCAACATGAATACTATTCCCCGCTAAGTGTAGTTTTGATAGACACCTCTTTCCCCAATTTTCATTGAGTATATAGAGAGTATTGGTCCAAATAAGTCTATTGTATCAGATTTACGTAGATAATCACACTATTTCTTATTACCCTATTAAACCATATTGTTTTCTAATTGCTCATTATTGTAGATTGGTTAGGAAGTTTCGTAACTAACAAAGGTGGTTTCATCTAATTTAGATCAGTATACAATTTGTTTAGATTTTTCAAATATTCCTATGTCAAACCCAATCCAAGTCAGAGTTGGAATAGGTGGAAAAGGCAACCTAGGAGTCATATTAAGGTCGTGACGGGTCACATGTCGCAACCAAAAAGTGACAAGACCCTTATCGCATAAAAATTTAGAAGGCAACAGCCTTCTGGTCTCAACCAGGCCACAACACACTGAGGATCACATTCTTTTTTTCCTGAGGACAGACTGCGTAGTCTCCACTTAACTGGCCATAACATTATCTATTGTCCTCGAAATGATGAGCCATTTTCTTTGTTGGATTCCTCATTCAATGGGATTCAAGATATTATATTTGCATGTCACATTTGCATAATAAATCAGTGAGTTATGAGTAGATAAATTGAAGTGATAGAACTACATCTGCCTTGTAATGAGCATATGTCCCAGTTTCCGTCGTTTTGCATCGTTTCTTTGCATGTGTGAGTTTGATCTATTCTAGGAAGGTTCTAGAAGGTCTTGTCATGTATTAATTCAATCCATGATTAAATTTCAAATATTTAGACATGATTCTAATTAATCTTAAGTGATTGATCATGCTATCTAATTACCGATTGTTCTCTCTTTCTTGCCTTGTTATCAAACTTGTTAAAATAAGCACATGTCGACTTGCTAAAATTGGTCATGCATGATTTTATTCCTGATTTAGCACTTTCGTTACTTGCCTAATGTGAGGTTTCCAAAATCGGATTTAAGAAAGTACTCACACATGCACATGAGCGATTCACACCATGCGACATATGCATACACACTTGCACGATAGGCACCCTTTCTTAGATAGGATGAACTCTCTGTCGGATATTCCTTCTGCTGGACTAAGGATTCCTTTTCCAATTCTCATATGGCCGACGAGCAGGTTGTACTATGAAGTATCCAGAAGTTAGTGTGCACCTCTCTCTCTCATCTTGACTTTCTCGGAGTGATCGAGTATAACACATGAAACCAAGTTATTAATTAAATATAGAATCTATGTAAATATGTCATTATGCCGCTCGATCAAACTCTTGACTCAATATTCCCAAAAGTACCCTTGAACTCTATATCATTATTAACATGACACTCTCGATAACATTACTATTGACATGATAGTCTTGAACTCTCCTGACCAGTCTATCCTTATTGACATTCCTTCTTGTGATACGTTCTTGAAGTACATTAATGATATTGGAGTTATGGACTCAAAAACACTTTCTCGTTACCCATGAGTTGACGAGCTCAATGGTGTATATGCCAGTGTTTCCCAATACAAACCTGACTGTGGGCCCGTATCTGGTCTTGGAGATTCTGGCGAAGTCGTGTTGCCTATGGGTGTGATTGTCATATTTGCTCTTGACAAAGTCGTGTTACCCTAAGGTGCTGATTGCCCAGTTTCCCAAAGATGTTCATTACCTCAGGTGTTGATTGCTAGGTTGATCCCTAGTAAAGTCGTGTTGCTTGGTGTGATGTGGAATCATGATTTGTGCTTAGCATGGCACGTACTTGTTACATGTGATAACTTGCTTGACGTGACTTGTTACTCACTACTGCATGATGTTCCTTAACCCGAGTGGTCAAGGGATGTGCTTGCCTGAGGCATCAGTAGATCCTACATGATATTCTTGTGGAGTGTCCAGAGTGGGTTACTAAAAGTGCTTGCTAGTGAAATGTTCTACGTGCTCATATGTTACAATGCTATCTTGATATTTTGAAAGTTACTGTAGTGACCTTCTTGCGTGTAAAGAACATTCTTGTACTATCTTGATTGTTCTCCCTCTAGTACTATTGACTTTATTGCTCTTTTGGCCTTGTTACTTTCTAGCGTGACAATATCTTATATTCGATCATCTTGCTCACATGATATCACGAATTGAGTGAACATCTCTTGATTGCATTGCTAGTTATCTTTTTCTTACCAACTATTACTTGCATATTTTAGTTCATGGCATACAACTTGAAACTGTTAATTACTTATATTTTCCATGCTCATACCTGCTCTCTTTAACATTTAAGGTAGTGAAGATAAAAGTAAACGATGGGACTTGTGCTCTGAGCGTGGAGTACACTTAAAGAGTCAGTCCTATTTTTTAGTTAGTTTATGAGAGAATGGCCATTATTGTAATTTTTCCCTTTCTTTGAGAGCACTACGCCAAATTTGATTTTTAGAAGCAATTTTATTAGCAGCCAAATTTGATTTTTAGAAGCAATTTTATTTGCTATTAATTAATAACATTTTTTACAAAATAGCTTCTAATAAAACAACTTGATAGTTTTAGTGACTATTACATTTAGTAGCAATAATGATTAGCTGTTAACAAACAACTTTTTTAAATATTGGCTACCAACTATTCTAATCGGGTGACCATTATCTTTTACCATCATATTTCTTAGCCATATTTTCATTTGGAGTGTTATAATCAGTAGATCCATCTCGACGTAAGGCCGGTCCTCTACGTGCATGCCGGAGACATGCCCACCACCCCCTGAGTGCATGCGATAGACTTGCATCACAACCTATGCACAGGTCGCAACAAGTCCATCGTTCGACCCCCCTAATGACGTGCCCGCATGCTCGACATTGTGGTGATCCTTGCCGTAGCAACCCTCTACGTTAGAATTGTCTTGTAGTTCTCGATTGTCGACTGAAGCTTGTCACCACCGCATGCCATCTTGGCCCACTTGCACATATCCGGCATCTGTAGCACCGTCACTTGTCCTCGTCCCCATCAGTGAATTGCCTACAACATGAGGCCTCCTACTATTGGATGCTTTAAGTATGGAGATAATATATCAAGTTTGAACAACAAACGTGGGGATGGAACTTTTATTCAGAGTAAGCATGTGGGAAGAGGAGGTTACAACCGGTCGACAACATCTACCTGAGTCCAACTAGTGTCGTCGATTCCAACTCCATCGGTATTTTACTCTAATTCAAATAATTTATTTTTTTATTTTATCAACAGATGGATAAATTGTCATGTTTAATTTTATGTAGGTGCAATTAAGTTGGACATGAATCCTTCTTTATTGTTTTCAAAATAAAAAAAGTTAACACAATAGAGGTTGAAATTTCAAATTAATTAGCACAAGAATGGTCGTGGAACATTTTTGACTCTATATAAAATAGGAATAAGAATTATATGTAACACATGCATCTTTCACTACAAGGAAAGAGCAAATCGTCAATGGCTTCTACCCGTTGACATAACATAAAAAGCTGTTGACAAAAACTAACGTCAGTAGTCCACAGTTGTTGACAAAGCCGTCGACATATTGGTTGTCGACTTATCATATGTCAACAGAAGAAAGAAGTCATCTACAAAAACAATATTTGTCAACATCTCTTATTTGTTGACAAAAACAATTTATATAAGTGGCTAATGGCTGACGACAAAATGGCTCTATGTCAACAGATTTTAGGGTAGATAAAAGTATTTTATGTCAACGGTTTATTAGCCGTTGACAAATAGATCTTTTATTAGCGGGTAAGGACAATTGATAAATATGTAATTTGTCAACGGTTATATATCCGTTGACAACATAATTATTCCATGTTTAATATAAGAACCTGTACACACCCACCAAACACAACAATACCACACAACAAAATATACAAATACAACTAATAATCCATACACCACATCAAAATATCTAATAAATTCATACCACACATCAAAATGACTAAACTCATAAAACATATATTGTTCTATCAATCCCTTAATCATCATCATAATTGTCTTCTGCCTCATCTGTATCATCCTTGCCGTCGTCAAGTGCTCCCTCTAATGCTCTCGGTGGTGCAACAACTCCTTGGGAAGTCTGAAATTGGGCTATGAATGTACTCATCCGTAGCATTTTCCTACGTATGTCATCCATCTCAGACTCTCGTCTACACAACTGCTCCAACTCCCTCTGCATCTCATCCATCTTAGACTCCCATCTATGTATCACATCATCCATCTCAGAATCCTGTATGCACATCCCTGCTCACGACTGCTCCATCTCCTCCCTGCGTTCTGAGGACATCTTCCATGCCGCTTATCTACTGCTGATAGGCAGAGGAGCTCGACCCTTCTCCTATCCCATACCAAGTGTGGAGTGTCTCTTGGCTGCCTCCACAATGAACTTGACCAGATCAATCCTTCCCCATAACTGAAATAAAAGCCTCCTTAGCAGAAATCGAGGTACTCCCACTCTCACTATCTAGTGAAGGAGTCGATAGCTGAATCATTCTCTCCTACATCAAAAACTTCATAAAAATATATTTATAATAAAAAATCACATAAACATTAATTCTAAAATTTAAAAATACACTTACATATCGACCCCTACTCTCATCATCTACCCACTGCTCAGTGCCATCAGGTAATTCCTTGCATCTGTCAATTTTGAAAATCTCCACACGATTGGGTTCACGGTCATGAACAAGGTGTTATTCACATATGTTAAAGAGAGTAAGAACTAAGTGAGTGATAGCTAAATATTAAATAAGTAAGAAACTTACAAAATCATCCTTCAATTGATAATGACTCTTCCTGCCCTTTCCTTATGGCATCGATTGATGAGATCGATTTGTCTTATTACAATCAGCAATGTTCGACAAAAAAAATTTAAATGTGAAATTTATATTAAAAAAACATGTACTATAAAGCTTCATTATTATCTGCTTGTCTGAAATATTCCATTTTTCACACATTGTCTGCCAATCAGATGGATCAACACCAGCTGGAACAGAGGCAATTGTATCCTCCAAAGACTTCCACATATAATGCTATATATGATAAAATTTAAGTTATTTTTCACAGGTATAAGAAAACATAATATCTTATGATTATTCACAAGAAAAATATTAGCTTACCCTTTTTTTCAAAACTCCACGCCAAGTACGATGCATAGAGAACATGTGCATTAGCATTTCTTTATCAGTATTGGCAATTCGATCCCATCGAAAGATCAACTACAAATTAAAGCTAACATGAGCCATGATAAAAAAAATTCAATGAATATAATATTAAATTTACAAACCATTACCTCAATATCTCTAAAAATTGTAGCTATAATTTCTATAGGAAGTTTGACGAAATGTTTTTGCCATATTTTACAATGAATCTTAGATACAATGCCCATGTGACTAACAAAATGGGCTCCCGACTCTCCAACCCCAGTCCCACCGATCACCTACACATTCCATCGTTGTCCTTTCTCCAACCTCTTATCTGTCACACCTCTGGAGGGGCCCCGACGTCCATGTCCCCGACCCCAAGCCTGTGAAGAAACTGGTCATGCATAAACATACACAATAAAATATTGATATTATTTTACAATTAAAATAATATTAATTAATCAAATTTCTGAAATTAAATTGCATACCTCCTACAGAAGATGTAAAGCCAACAATCGAGGCAATTACAGATGACAATGGGCAGAAGAGTGTGGGGACATTCTGCTGCAAGATAAAATTATATCAACAGCCAAAGTTAGCCGCCGACATATATTCAGTACATCAACGACATGATTTAACCGTTGACAAATGTGGAACTTATGTCAAGGACTAAGGTTAGTCGTTTATATACTCGTCATTTGGCTACGGCTTTGTCAACGACTATAGTAGCCACTGACAAATGATTATTATATCAATGGCTAATTTTTTTCGTTGACAAATGTCAATGATATCAGCGGATACTTGTAGCCGCTGACATACAGTTGCGGACAAATCCTATTTTCCTTGTAGTGTTTAGAATCAACTTAACATATATCAGATGTTGTAAGACATATGTATGCTCTGGCATCATTGTGCTTTTGGCCTTGAGGAATAATGTAGAAAGACAAAAATTATGTTCAGGTAGAAAGTCATCCTTCAAGAAAAACAAGGACATCTATTCATGCAACAAGCTTATATGCTCTTCATTCTTCTAGGATTAGAACATGTTGTAAATAATATTTTATTCTTTTTAAATTCAAGATAGATGCTTCCTTACCTTTAAGTCTAGTAGTACACTTTTATATTGTTAACTATTATATCTAATGAGCATGAGTTTGAAGTTGTTCTCCAACCTAGTGATATTTATGTTTGTATTAGACTATAGAAATTATTACCGAGAGCAAATTTGAGAAATGCAACAAGAAATATGATTGTTGAGAATGATGATATTCACGTTGAGGAGGTATATATATTGATATAAATAAATACACTTGCTTTAATTCTATCATTATATCATTTTTATTTAAAGTATCGTGTCACTTTTTATATTTTTTAGGTTTTGATTTATTATTTTAAAAAGATAAGGTAGATAAGAAGCTTACATTCATTTGATTATTTTCTCACATTGTATAGTCATTTGTAATCAATAAGTGTTTGATATATAGGAAGTAGAGAAGAACCAATCAGATGGTGCTATAGATAAAAGTTGGATTCATAAACCAATGTACAATTATTCCCTCGTTAAGTTTTGTAACTTTAATATTAAAATACTTTAAACATTTACCACTTTTTTACACTTGGTTGAAATAGGGCAAGTGATGAGTACAAGGTGAGAATTAACAAGTTCTTAGACTATGCATTTCAGAGAATAGCTATTGGAGAGAAAATATTATGTCCTTGTAAAAGTTGCAACAATTGTCTTCTCATGTTCCGTGAAGATGTCTTTGATCAGCTTCTATGTGAAGGTTTTACTCAAAATTACACTTGTTGGTACTTCCATGATAAAAGAATGAACAACTCTATGCAAATCAAGACTCAAAATCAAGGACATGACAAATACAATGAAGATCATGAGGCCATGTATGGAATATTAGAAGATATATGTGCAAATACATCGCAAAATGATGAACGAACTCAACATGACAAACATAGTACATTCACTTGGAGACAAATAAGTTCTTACTCTACTAAAAGATGTTGACAAAGAGTTGTATCCTGGTTGTGATACTTACACCAAACTTTCATTCCAGATTGCATTATTTCATGTCAAGTGTCTTAACAGGTGGAGTGATAAGTATTTCGATATGCTGCTTGAAATACTAATGAAAGTACTTCCATATGGTAAAACACTGCTAGGTTCTTATTATGAGATGAGAAAAACAATTAGAGATTTGGGACTTGATTACAAGAAGATTCATGCTTGCCCTAATGATTGTCAGTTATATTGGAAAGAGTCTACTAATGATGATTCATGCCGTATATGTAAAGCTTCAAGATGAAAAAATCCTGAGTCTGCACAAGAAAAAGATTTTAGATCTAAGAAAGGAAAATCTCCTGCACAAGTTCTTCATCATTTCGTTTGATCCCATGACTTCAAAGATTGTTCATGTCTTCAAAGACAACTTCTTTTATTAGATGGCATGATGATCATCGAATTAAAGATCGCTTGCTTTGTCATCCTACATATTCACCAGCTTGGAAAACTTTTGATTATCATCATCCTTTGTTCTCTGGAGATGCTCGCAATAGTAGACTTGGTTTAGCTAGTGATGTCTTTAATCCATTTAGAACTATGAATACTACTCATAGTACATGGCCCATGTTATTGATGATCTATAATTTGCCACCTTGGATGTGTATGAAACAACCTTCTATTATCATGTCATTACTTATTGAAGGCCCTCATAGTCCTAGAAATGATGTTGATATATGTTTGCAACCATTGATAGATGAGTTGAAGGAACTATGGAATATTGGTGTAGATACATATGATTCATCAAAAAGTGAAATATTTTGAATGTGTGTTGCATTGATGTGGACCATCAATAACTTTCCTAATTATGCTAATTTATCAGGATGGAACACTAAAGGGATGCTAGCATGTCCTAAATGTTACAAAGACACATGCTCAAAGCAAATGAAGCCTAGACGTGAACAATGTTATTTAGGGCATCGAAGATTTTGATGATCAGTTTATCCTCATGTAATTTAAATGAATTACATATCTATTTTGGTGATTAACAAAACTCGGAAAAAGTTTGATCTAACAAAGTTTTTATGAAGCTAAGATACAGGAACAAGTCAGACGAAATCAAGGAAATATGTAAGTATTTACTATACTGTAGCATTTCAAATTCAGAGCATGAAATTTATCCAAGTACATATCGACTTTCCATAAGTTACAAGGATTTCATAAGTGATTGCATCGATTTCGATCTCAGAACGATTCTCTAAGTGATCGCATCGATTTCGATCTCAGAATGATTCGCTAAGTGATCGCATCAATTTTGATCTCAGAACGATTCACTAAGTGATTGCATCGATTTTGATCTCAGAGCGATTCACTAAGTGATCGCATCGATTTCGATCTCAGAACGATTTGCTCTCACATCGACTTTGTTTCACATCGATTTGATAAGTGAGAACAATGATTTGCTCTCACATCGATTTTGTTTCACATAGATTTGATAAGTGAGAACAACGATTTGCTCTCACATCGATTTTGTTTCACATCGATTCGACAAGTTACAACAACGACTTGGTCATTATAACGACTCAATAAGTTTCACAACGATTTGCTTATAACGATTTGGTTATAACGATTTGCTTGTATTGATTCGTTTTCAAACGATTCACTCACACATCGATTTCATGAAATATATCAACTTGGTATTCAAATATCTTGACAAGTCAAAGTCATCCCGCATATTTCTCTTACATCCATGCATTAAATATAGCCGTACATTTCTCTGCAGGATGCATGTTCAGATATCTTTTATTCTTATGCTTCTACATGAAATATCTTTTGGAAAGACATAATGAAATTTCTATTTTGATGTATTCTTACTCTAACGTTGACTGACAGCAAGAGACTGCTTAGCTGTCTACGTTTAGCATTTAATATGTGCAGGTCTCTAACACCACGACTCTATACAACGTTGGATAAAGTAGAAGTTGGAGGATATCAAGAAGGATTTTCTTCTCACGTACATGGAACGCAAAGAACTGTTGACTGCAAAGGAAAGCCATGTAGTCTAACGTTCTCTGAACATAGAGACAACGGATACTTCAACGACTACTTTTCAAAAAGAAGCTATATATTGAAGACTGATGACTCCAGAGAACATGATCTCGAGAAGCTTAATCTTCACGATCTGTGAGCATCCAGAAGAGCCAAGCTTCACTCCATTCCTTTAGCTTTAGCTCTTAGCTCTCTGCATTTGAGTGCTTAGCTTTGAGAGAGCTGTAGTGTACTGAGAGAACTCTTCACTGTAGATCTTTTCTCTCTCAGTCTTCGCTTCAGATCAAGCACTATTCTATTAGCTTGATCTAGGGGCGTATCATCCGTTTAACACATCTTCGTGTTGTTCCCTTCGTGTTGAAGGAAGACCTGGGGGTTCCAGGGTGTTATTCCCTTCGTGTTGAAGGAAGACCTGGGGGTTCCAGGGTGTTATTCCCTTCGTGTTGAAGGAAGACCTGGGGGTTCCAGGGTGTTGTATTCCTCTTTGGGTTGTGAAGAGAAGACCAGCTGTGGCTGGGTGTGTAAGTGTCCTTGAGGGGGACTGTACCCTTGGGTAGTGAATCCTGAGTTGTTGCTCAGGGACTGGACGTAGGACTCCTATGGAGAGGAGGTTCGAACTAGGATAAATCTTGTGTAGTGTGATTGTTTGCTTTGTGTTTGTTGTTTTCTTTTCACTAACACTAACAATCATCGAAGTGCTTGTTGTGTGAACATTTTTGTTGACAGGTTTTTGATAAGCAAATTTTAAGGAATCCTATTCACCCCCCCCCTCTGGGCTTGCTAGCTAGGCAACATATTTCTCCCACATGATCATAAATTCAGAAAAGAAAAAGCTTCATTTGATGGTAGTGAAGAACATCGAGATGCATCACATCCTTTATCAGGTGATATTGTGTTGGATGAAACAAAGGATATGAATGTTATATTTGTAGAAAGGTACACAACTAAAGGATCTACTAAGAAAAGAAAATAGGATTTCCCCAACAATCACCATACAATTGGAGAAAAGAAGCATCTTTTTTGACTTACCATATTGGAAGGATAATCTTATTAGACATAACTTGAATGTCATGCACATTGAAAAAATATATGTGATAATATACTTGGGACATTATTGGATCTAGAAGGTAAATAAAGACAATATTAAGTCTCGATATGACTTAATGGATATGGGCATAAGGAAGGAATACACCTGCAGCACCGTGGAACAAGGTATTCCTTCCTCCTGCATTTAATATGGATGATAAAGAAAAATAGATATTCTATAGAGTGTTGAAAGAGATTAAAGTTCCATATGGTTATGCTTTAAATATTTATAAACGTGTCAAAGGGATAAGCTGTTGAGCTTAAAAAGTCATGATTGTCATGTGTTGATGCAGCAACTACTTGCAGAGATCTTTTGCCTAAGAAGGTAACAATTGTCTTGATTGACCTATGCAACTTTTTCAAGGCAACTTGTTCAAAGACACTCATATAAGTGATCTACAATTATTGAAATCTCATATTGCTTTAACTCTTTGACAAATGGAAAAGATTTTTCCACCATCATTTCATACAATTATGGTGCATTTGCCAATTCATTTGGCTGAAGAGGCAAGACTAGCTGGACCAGTTCAGTATCGTTGGATGTATCCTACTGAAAGGTATGTATATTCAAATTGCTTATTTGATTACTAATATATAGTGAGCTATATGATGATCAGTCCATCCCCATATAATTTGTTATTTATTATATGTATTTTTAGTGATTAACAAAACCCTGGAAATTATCGACTAACATCTTTTTATGAAGATTGTCAAAAGGTCCCAAATTAAACAAACTCAGTAAGCTATCTACACTCACTGTTATTTGAAGTTCATTGCATATGATTTGTCTAAGTATACATCGACTTCCACTAAAAGCTCACATTGATTACTATTCTATTTCTACATCGATTTCACTTAAACAACGACTACCTTGTTAAAACATCAATTTCAGAAAGAACATCGATTTCACTTTAGTATCGACTTCATATTACAACATCGATTTCAATTGAAACATCGATTTTGCTTCTACATCGATTTCACTTAAACATCGATTTCATGTAGAACATCGACTTCACTTAAAACATCGATTTCAGTTCTACATCGACTTTACTTAGAACATCGATTTCAGTTCAAACATCGATTTCATTTCTACAACGATTTCATTTAAACATCGATTTCATTAGAACATCGACTTTACTTGAACATCGACTTCGGTTCAAACAATGATTTTATTTGAACATCGATTTCAGTCCAACAACTTTACTTAGAACATCGATTTCACTTGAACATCGACGTCAATTAAACAATGATTTCATACAGAACATCGACTTCACTACATTTATATGGATTATGTCGCATCGACTTCATGTCAACATGGATTACATTTTCACATGGATTATGGTTATATCTCAACATCAATTTCATATTTACATCGATTTTCATTGTACACAGACTGTCTCTAAACATCAACTCTCTTTTATATCGATTATGTTTTAGACAGTTGATGAATATTTCTATTATAGTCATTCTAGATAATTTTGAATACATTTCATCCTTCATAATATTCAATATATTTAAATCTCTATAGATTTCAAACCTTCCCACGAATCATGTTGTATCTTGTGCTCTCTAACATTTATTGTATTGGTATAATATCTCTGCACGATATATCTCTTTGCTTACCACACTCATGTCACTTAAAGTAAAGCTTTATAGGATGACAGAATGGAATTTCCTTTTTAGTAAATTCTCTTAAAGCACGACTAGTAACGTTGACTGACAGTTTAGACAAAGATAAGTTGTCTATGCTTCAGCATTTATTGTGTGCAGGGTTCTGGTAGAAACACACATTACAACGTTGGACCTGTGAACTTGACAGAAGCAAGAACATATCCAGATATCTTCCTCTGTGTATGTGTCTATCCCAGCATTAAATGGATGCAGGTTCTCTTGCTCCCTACATCGGACCAGAGACATCTAACGTGCATGAAGATGAGAGACAACAGATACTTCAAAGGTTCAAATATTTCAGAGAAGATAAATAAAAGACCAGTGACTTCATGAAGAATAGTTCTTGAATAGCTAGAACACTTTAGTCTCTTTGAAGATAAAGAAAGAAGAGCTCGCTCATTCATTTAAAAAATCTTTAGCTCTTAGCTCTCCATAGCAACCGGTTTATTCTTTGAGAGCTTGTGTAGATCTGAGAGACCTCACAGTGTGCAAATCTTTGTCTCTCAGATTTCGCCTCAGATCAAGCAGTCTCTGTAAGCTTCGCCTACAGGCCATCCACTCTTTACACATTTTTCTTGAGTGTTCCTCTTCATGTGTGAAGAGTAGACCTACTGTGGAGTAGGTGATTATTCCCTTTGGTAAGAAGGAAGACCTGTTGCATCAGGTGGTATAGTGCCTCTTCTTGTAGAGAAGAGAAGGCCAGCTGCGGCTGGATGTGTAAGTGTCCTTAAGGGGGACTGTACTCTTGTTTATTGAAATCCCAAGTTGTTGCTTGGGGACTGGACGTAGGACTCCTTGTGACAGGAGATCCAAACCAGGATAAAATCCTTGTTGTCTGTGCGCTTGATCTCATTTTGTCTTTATTTTATACTAACTCTAACCATCAAACTTAGTGTCTTCTGTCAAAGTATTTTTATTTACAGGAATATTCTAAAAGAAATTTTAGCAATTCATTCAGCCCCCCCCCCCTTTGGGCTTGCAACCTGGTCAATAAGTGGTATGAGAGCAAAGTCTCTTCGAGTAAGTAGATCTCACGATCTGAGAAGCAAAGATAAATGGCAGCCCAAGGTCATGCAGAAGGGCAATCCATCAATAGACCTCCTCTATTCGATGGTGAAGACTACCACTACTGGAAGATGAGGATGGAGTTCTTTCTTCAAGGACTTGATTTCCAACTATGGACAATAATCAAAGAAGGAGATCTCAAAGTAACCAACGCCAAAGACAAATGGACAGATGAATATAAGAAGAAACTATCCCAAAACAGCAAAGCAAAGAGTATAATGTGTTGTTCACTGAGCAAGAAAGAATTCAACAGGATATCAGCATGTAAGTCAGCCAAAGAGATATGGGACAAGCTGAGGCTCACTCATAAAGGAAATGACAAGTAAAAGAAACAAGAATTGATATATTGGTAGCTCAATATGAGAGGTTCCAAATGCAATCTGGAGAATCCATCTCCCAGATGTACAGTCGCTTTACAGATATTACAAATGGTTTGGCAGGGCTAGGAAAGACATATGAAACAGGAGATATGGTAAGGAAAATATTGAGATCCTTGCCAACATCATGGACTCCTAAGGTAACTGCCATAGAAGAAGCTAATGATCTCAGAAGAATGTCCCTCGAGAAACTCATTGGGTCTTTAATGGCTTATGAGATAAACATGGAAAGGCTAGGAGAATCCTCCAGTAAGAAGAAGCACAACAATGCCCTCAAGGCTACATAAAATACTTCTGAGGGTGGATCAGAAAGTGAAAAGAGTGATGAGAACAGTGAAGATGAAGAAGCTTTTCTCTCCAGATGACTGCAACGCATTCTAGCTAAGAAGAAATATCAGTTAGGAAGAAGGTACTTCAAGAAAGGTAAAGAATTCAAGAGATCTGAAGGCAAAGAAGTCAAAAGATCTAAACCCATATGCTATGAATGTAAGAAGCCTGGACATCTCAAGGCTGAGTGCCCAAAACTGAAGAAGACTGAATTCAAGAAAAAGGATAACATGAAGAAATTTAAGAAATATAAGAAGAAAGCCATAGCTACTACTTGGAACAATGAGAGTGACTCAGACAGTGAGTTAAGCTCCAGCGAAGAAGAAGAAGAAAAGGACAACTTGGCATTTATGGCAAATGTCGACGACAAGGTAACCTCTGACTCATCTTTTACTTCATGCAATGAATCTGATTCTGATAGCTTAGAAGATGCTTTCAATGAATTATACAGTAAATATAAAGACGTTTGTAAGCAATTAAAATCAGTTAAGAAAAATTATGCATGCTTTGAAATAACCAACTTAGATTTAAAATGAGAAATTGAACAATTAGAAAAACAAATTTCTGAACTAAAAAGAAGAATGAACTACTATGTGAAGATGTAAAAACTAAAAATGAAAGGATATCAATTCTAGAATGCCAGAAAACCATAAGTAAATTTAAAAGTGAAATTAATATACTAACAAAATATAATGAATATTTGACAGTCACAATTGAAAAATTTACAAATGGAAGATCTTCCTTAATACTAAAAAGAGCAAGAAGATCAGGAAAGAAAAGTATGGAATATGATATACTCTATCAGACAATGAAGAAACATTATTCATCCTAAAATCTATCAAATGGCAAATTTGTAGCTGAACAAATTCTAACCATAAATCAAACACTAATAAAACAACAAGCCAAGCAAAACAATAAATAATATCTCCTGTTGCACTCATTGTAACAAACTAGGTCATACTAAAATTACCTATACAACCAAACATCTAAAATGGATTCCGAAAAGAAACTGTGTAGATGCTAACCAATTAGGACCTAAAAGAATTTGGGTACCTAAATTTCATTGATTTATTGCAGGGAAGCCTTAGAGCATCAAAATGGTACCTGGACAGCGGGTGCTCAAGGAATATGACCGGCAACAAAAGGTTATTTCCATCCATCAAAGATGAAGAAAGAACAGTCACTTATGGAGATAATGGTAAAGGATCAGTGATTGGTTGTGGATCAATTGGAAGCAAAGACAAGATATTGATAGAATATTTTCTCTGCGTCAAAGGACTCAAGCACAATTTAATCAACATCAATCAACTTTGCGACAAGGGTCATCAGATCAAATTTTAGGAATCTAAATGCCTAATCATCAAGGATGGAACAACTATTTTTGAAGCCTGCAGAGAGAAAAATCTGTATGTATTACATCTAGAAGAGTTGAAGAATCAAGATATTTGTCTGGCAGCAAGCAAAGAACAGAATGCTGAACTTTGGCACAGAAGATTAGGTCATTGCAGCTTGGACGGAATCAGAAAACTCATCAAACATGATCTAGTGGAAGGTCTACCGAAGATGAATTCAAGACTAGACAATATCTGTGAACCATGTGCAAAAGGAAAGCATGCAAATCCTCCTTCAAATCCAAGACAATGATCACCACCTCCAACCACTAAACTGCTTCATATGGACTTCTTTGGACCAATGAGACAAGTAGGTTGGGAGGAAAGAATTTCGGATTTGTTATAGTTGATGATTATTCTAGATTTACATGGGTATCATTTCTTGAGAGCAAAGATGACACCTTTGATAGCCTTGTGAAGTTCAGTAAGTTAGTTCAGAAAGATAAGAAATACAATTATAAGTATTCGATCAGATCATGGAGGAAAGTTTCAGAATGACAGGTTTGCAGAATTCTGTGATGATCTGGGGATAGAACACAATTTTTCAGCACCAAGAACCCACAGCAAAATGGAGTAGCTGAGAGGAAGAATAGAACACTTCTAGATATGGCAAGAACAATGTTATCTGAGTATAATCTTCCAAGATATTTCTGGGCAGAAGCTATCAATATAGCTTGCTACATAATTAATAGAGTCATGATCAGACCCATTCTGAAGAAGACTGCATACAAACTGTACAAGAAAAAGAAGCCTAAGATCAGCCATCTCAGAACATTTGGATGCCCATGCTTCATTCACAACAATGGTAAGAGAGATATTGGTAAGTTGGATCCCAAATCAGATGAAGGTATTTTTATGGGGTATACTTCTAAACCAAAAGGATATAGAGTCTTTAACAAAAGAAGTTTACTAATTGAACAAACTGTACATTTTATTTTTGATGAGTCTAACTGTAACACCCCGAAAATTTATTGATTTAAAAATTTTGGGAATAAAGGAGAATAAGATTGTATAAACGTATTGGAGAGACTTCCAATACCATGTGTTAATGACCCATTAATAAGATTGGGCCAATAGAGCATATTTGGCCCAAGGATATAAATGAACTAGGATAGGAAATTACCCAGAAATTCGTGTATGTAATTATGCAGTAATTAGTGAGGGTAATTTACGGTTAAAATATGGGTGATTAGTCATGTAAGATAAGCCAAAACCGAACTCAACTTCAATTGGTGGTTTCCTAAACCTTTGCTACCTCTTTTGGGTAAGAGAATCCCAGATTTTATGGAAAGTGGGAAACAGAGCTCGTAGCCCCTTTCCTAGTCTCGTTAGGACTCTTAACTACATCCTAAAACTATAAGAACTCATCCCTAAACTCTTGGGAAAAGTTTAACAACGAGTTGGGGTCGTTTGGAGGCAGGCTAGAGCTTCAGAGGAGAAGGAGAAAGGCTGGGAACCCGGAGCTTAATCCCCCTTCATCCTCTGCTGCGTCCAGAACGTCGACTGGTTTTAGATCTTCATAAAGGTAGGTGTTCTCGAGACAAGATTAAAGAAAAACTATACCATCATGTAGAGCATCGTGTCTATGTTCATTTGCACTTGATTTTCCCAATTTTCATAGAGTATGCATGGAGTATTGGTCGTTTTCTCTAAGTCGTGTCCAGTTAGGGCTTATTTCCGTTCTTCTTATTATGCATGAGATTAGAGACCTAATTTGACTAAACTTCCTTCATGAAAGTTCTTCTAATTGAAGTCACGATCATCTTTTATGTTGGACATTTTGTCCAAAAGTCTTTCATTAGAGAGTTATTAGCTTCGTAAGAGAGTCACTGCATGATACTATGATTTCGGGCTACACTTGACTTTTTGTTCTTCATATATTTTCTTGGGATTAGAGACCGAATTAGATCAAACCCTCAACATCAACGTTCTTCCACTAGTTGTCCTATTCATTTTTTGTGTTGAACATTTTGTCCAAATGTCATTAGTTAGAGAGTTATAAGAGTTGGAAGTGAATCTCTGCATGAGATGTGTTTTCGAGTTCCACATGACTTATAAGTTTTGTTCTGGAAGGGCACTAGTGTCGACACTACTTGGGCTAGTGTCGACACACTGTCCCAAAACAGCCCAGAAGGTGTTCTGGGAAGGCCTCTAGTGTCGACACTACTTGAGCTAGTGTCGACACACTGTCCCAGCTTGGCCAGAAGGTGTTCTGGGAGCTGTCTCTAGTGTCGACACTACCTGGACTGTGTCGACACTACTTGACCTTTTTGCCTTGTATTTAAGGCACTGTGTCAACACTACCTGGACTAGTGTCGACACTACTTGACCAATTTTGTATTATTTTGTCTTGTGTTTGAAGCATTGTGTCGACACCAGTCAGGGGTGTGTCGACACTACCCTTATAAGATTTTGCATATTTTTGGGTCTGATCATTTCATGATATCTACAAGCATGTGCATGATGTTATATAGTATGCATGGACCTAAAATAAATCAACCCATTGAAGAAAGTGGTAATGATACGAATATGATTCTAATGTGTAATTTTGATTGTCCTTATGTTCATTGAATTATCTTGTGATCTTGCTTATTGTCAATTGATAAGATAAGAATATGATATGAGTGTGGGGATGAATACATGTTAGTATGGACTTGTTAGTGGTGTTAAGGTCATGATTTGCATATGAGTTCCAATAGTTACATGCTTTCCGGTGTTCAATTAATTATTTGTCATATGCATATATGCTAGGAAAGATCTGTGACTCATCACTTACACTTTTGCACGAATAGGCACACCCTTCTTGGGAAATTGAGAGCACATGTTCTGCATATGATTTGTCTTTTGAAACACCCTCATGTCAAGACATTAATGAATTATGAAACATAAGATACGTCGTTATCCTGCCTTGTTCTCTTGAGCTGTTTGTCATACCTTGACTCTATGAATGATCATGTTTTTTTTTACTATGATCTTGCCATTGAAACTCTGTGGCCATGATATGAATATGTTTGTTCGGCACAACGTGGGACTCCGGTCCAAATTTGACTAATGCCTATGCAATAAGGGCCCTGTCTGGTCCTGGGGAGGAGCACCCCAACGTACTTTTTAACCGCGGGAGTATAGACTTGTGGTGCGTGGCATGACACTGATACGATATGCAAGATTTGTGTGAATGTGCCTTTGTGTAATATGATAAGTCTGATTTGATATGATACGTCTGATGATGTGAACGCATGATATCTGTCTGAATATGACCAATCTTTTGATACGATTCTATTCTTGAAATATCTGTCCATTGTATATGCAATTCGACATTTGATCTGATATGATATCCGTTCTACTCTGCTATTCAACTTGTTAGAAAAGCATGTATTGTCATCATATTCATGTGCATATCTGCCTATTTAAAATGCTAATCATGTATATTAGTGCCCGCACAATATTGAGATGTAAATCCTACTGAGCTAGTTCGCTCACCCCTATCATCCTGCCCTTTTCAGGTAGTGATGAGGAACCAGAGGAGTCGGATGGGGCAGGGCAAGCGTGATGAGCACCCGTCATATGAATAGTTGACAGTTTAGAAATAGACATATGAGTAGTCGATGTATTAGAGAAACATTTTCATTTAAATAATGAACTCTTTTCAGTGAGTTCTTTCTTATGTAGGTTGCAACTAGTGGATTGAAATGGAATAAAGAGTACCTTTGATGATGTTATTATGATCTGAAATGTGTGGTTATATGTAATGGTTACTCTGCGTTACTCAACTGTGATACGTCTATTTGTATCGATCACGTCCCCTGGTATTTATTCCGCTGCTAAATATCGGGGCGTGACACTAACCCTTCCTTGAGAAAGGAAATTGGTAGTGATGATGAAGATGCAGAAAACCTTTTCAAGAAACTGAAGGAAGCAACCATCAAAGACGATGAAGATCCACCCTTGGAAGAACTGCAACAAAAAGATATCATCCATGATGATCTTCCAAAGGAATGGAGATACAAAAAGGATCACCCAAAAGATTACATCATTGGAGATCCATCCGTTAGGGTAAGAACTAGAGGTAATACCATTCCTTGTGATTACATAGCATTTATCTATCAAATAGAACTGAAGACAGTCAATGAAGCACTATCTGATGAATCTTGGATTTTAGCTATGCAAGATGAACTTAATCAGTTCAAGAGAAATCAGGTCTGATCCCTTGTTCCTAGACCATCAGATCATCCTGTGATTGGCACCAAATGGGTGTTCATGAACAAATTGGATGAAGCTAGTGTTATCACTAGAAATAAGGCTAGACTGGTTGCTCAAGGCTATTCCTAAGAGGAAGGCATAGATTTCGATGAAACCTATGCACCAGTTGCTAGACTAGAGGCTATTCGAATATTGCTTGCTTATGCATCTGCACTAGATTTAAAACTTTTTCAAATGGATGTGAAATCAACCTTTTTGAATGGTTTTATAAAGGAGGAAGTTTATGTAGAACAACCTTCTAGTTTTGATGATTCAGACTTTCCAAACCATGTTTTCAAATTGCATAAAGCTTTATATGGTTTAAAACAAACGCTTAGAGCCTGGTATGAAAGACTTAGTGTATTTTTATTAGATCATGGTTTTATTAGAGGTCAAGTAGATAGTACCCTCTTTATTAAATCTAATGCCAAAAATATATTAATTGTACAAATCTATGTAGATGACATTATCTTCGGATCTACTGATGAATCTCTGTGCAAGTATTTTGAAAAGTTAATGCAGGGAGAATTTGAAATGAGCATGATGGGAGAACTCAACTACTTCTTTGGACTACAAATCAAGCAAAGCAATGAAGGAACTCATATTAGTCAGGTAAAATACACCCAAGATTTGTTAAAGAAGTTTGGTTTTGAGAATGCCAAACCACTGTCCACTCCCATGAGTACATCAATCAGGTTAGACAGTGATCTGGAAGGTAAGAAAGTTGATCAGAAACTTTATAGAGGTATGATTGGTTCATTGCTCTATTTAACAGCTAGTAGATCTGATATTTTATTTAGTGTATGCATGTGCGCAAGATATCAATCTGATCCTAAGGAATCCCATCTAATATCAGTAAAAAGAATCTTTAGATATCTAGATCATACTCAAAACTTAGGCCTATGATATCCTAAAACCTGTGAAACTAGTTTAATTGGATACTCGGATGCTGACTATGTTGGATGCAAAGTGGATAGAAAAAGCACCAATGGTTGTTGTCAATTTCTTGCAGGATGCTTGATTTCCTGGTCTTCAAAGAAACAAAACTCAATAGCTCTATCAACAGCTGAAGCTGAGTATGTAGCCGATGGGAGCTATTGCACTCAACTCCTATGGATCAAACAACAGCTTGAAGACTATGGACTACACATCAAGACCATTCCATTTCTGTGTGACAACACAAGTGCTATAAATCTCACTAAAAATCCAGTATAGCACTCGAGGACAAAGCATATTGAGGTTAGATATCATTTTATTATAGATCATGTAGCAAATGGTAATATTAGTATTTCATTTGTAGATACACAAATCAGTTAGCAAATATCTTTACAAAAGCCTTACCTGAAGAGAGATTTATGTCTCTTAGACGAGAACTAGGCATGTGCAATTTGTAATAGATATATATGTATATATAATTGGAATAAATTAATTTATTTCAGAATAAGACATATCTCTCCCCGCTTTATTTAAGTAAATCCCTTACCCTCTGTGCTATTGTCATCGCCTATTTTGTCATTTTTCGTATTTATTGCTCCACCTTTTCAAAAATTACTTTTTGCCTCTGTTATGAAGGGAACCCATCCCTCACCAATTCTCCCTCTCTTTCTCTCTCTCTCATCCCTTTCGACTCCAAGGTCTGCAAAACCCTCATCGACTCTAGAATTTGTCCTTCCTACTCCCAAAGGATTTGACTCTTCCCGCTCAAATTTCTTGAGGGGTCTTGTTCCTCTTCCTCCCACGATCCTCCAGAACCCTTCCTTGAAAACTTCCATGGCCACTTCTGGGAGTTCCAGTAGTGTGGGTGGTTACAGCGCCGCATTCCTCATGGCAGAAGAACTGGAGAGATATCAGGCTGTGAAGATCAAGATATGTGAAAACAAGGCAGTTGATTTGGATGAATTGGAGAAGCATGGAATGCACAATGTGATTGAAGCCCTTCAGAGGTTGAAATGGACAGAAGTTTGTACCGTTTCTGAACCAAGTTACCCTCATCTGGCCAAGGTGTTCTATACTTTCTCTAAATCAGAAGAAGATGGATCTCTTACCTCTCTTGTCAAAGGTAAATACATTCACATTACTCATGACTTGTTGGAGAGGCTGTTTGGAGTTTCTATTGTAGGGCACAGTTTAGTCAACTCATTGGATATTCATGCTAAGGTCCTAGGGATCATTGGAACATAGTACAAGTTAAGGGATGGCAAAATAGACATAAATCAGTTCAATGCATTCAACAGAATATTGCACTTCATAGTCTATCAAATTTTGGTACCTCGAAGTGCTACTTTCTCTTCCTACACGAAAGGAGATGCAGATGTGATGTTTTGGGCTATATAGAAGCAAGATATAAACATGGCACAGATTATTGTTGAAAAGATGAAGTCTGCTACTGAGGTTATCTGGGATAAGAAGAATAAGTTAGCAGTTTCCCTTCCTTATGCTCACTTACTTACTAGGATTTTCAGACATTTTGAGATTGATTTGGAAGGAGAACCGATGGAGAAGATGGGTAAGCCAATTTGCACCAAAAATCTGAAAAAGAGTGGATTCTCCTTGGTAGGAAATGTGTGGACTAAGACGTCTGTGGATGAAGGAGAGGCCATCATTGGAGAAGCCTCTACTACTGAAGTTCAAGAAGATGAGGCTGTGGTTAGAGAAGATGAGCCTACTACATCAGAAAGGAGGATTGGAGACGTTGCACCTGAATTCATTGAGCCTTTTGGGCAAACATCTGAAAGTGTGATTCCTCCTCCAGTTTTTGTACCTCCTGTTGTCCAAGAGTCAGCTACTGATCCAATGGAAAGTGTTGCTCACACTGAGGGGGAGCATTTAGATACACATATTGAAGAAACTGTTGAACCACTCTTATATTTTACCCTTATATTTTGGTGATAACAAAACTTATGATTAATTAAATATATTTAATATCATGTTCTCCTAATAAATATAAATTTATGGAATTATCGCTGTGTGTTTTGTACTAAAAAGCTAAATCGATGTCTATTCAATATACATCGATTTCAGTTCACAAAGTGCCACATCGATTTGCTCATACATCGATTTGCCTCTCACATCGATTCGATAAGTGAATCATTGATTCAGTCTCACGTCGATTTCATAAGTTAAACATCGATTTCACTCTCACATCGATTTGATAAGTGAGAACATCGATTTGGTCTTACATCGATTTCATAAGTGAGAACATCGATTTGGTCTCATATCGATTCGATAAGTAAAACATCGATTTGACCAGAATATCGATTCGATAAGTAAAACATCGATTTGACCAGAACAACGATTTGATAAGTAAAACATCGATTTGACCAGAACATCGATTTCATAAGTTAAACATCGATTTGACCAGAACATCGATTTCATAAGTTAAACAATGATTTCATCACTGCATCGATTTCATAAGTGAAGCATCAATTCGCATCAAACATGGATTTGATCACTCAAACATCGATTTGCTTTCACTCAAACAACGATTTGATTGTTGTAACGATTCGATAAGTGAAAACAACGATTTGCTCATACAATCGATTTGTCCATATTTATCATAACGATTTGCTTTCACTTAAGCATCGATTTTGTCCAAACATCGACTTCATAAAAACATCAATTTCCTTTATAGTCAAATATTTCAAATGTGTTTGGCGCCTAATGAAAAGTAAAAAATGCCTTTGATAAAAGATCTTTTTTTTTATCTCTCTAGATCTCTTCTCTCTTGGCAGACAAAAAGGAGCTTACCTACTACTTCTGGGTGACTACAGAAAACATAGAGGTATGAACCTTTTTAACATAAACACTCTTTTATCTAAACACTTTCTTCTATGCTTGCAGACCTCGTAGACCACAAAATATCAGAAGAAAGAAAAGATGAGCAACGGCTAGAACTCCAATGGATTTGTTCAAAGCTGCTCATATAAAAGATGAAGCAAGGCTAAAGAAGAAAATTAGAGCTTTCCTGAAGATTTTTTTCAAGGAGTGTACATCCTGTGAGGAACCTCAACTCCACATTCACTCAAAGAAAGAGAGAAGTGCTTGAGCCAAAATCAGGAGAAGCTTTTCATAGCAGAAGTCTTCAAAAGCTTTCAAGCCTTCCTCTCTTCACTCTCTCTCTGTGGTCATTGTAAATCTGGGGGAGAGTCTGTGGCTGAGAGCTAGAGTTCGTAGTGTTCATCTTGTAATAGCTCTTGGTCTGTTCTTTCTTTTCTAAGAAAGATCCTTGTCCAGATGTAGGACTGTATATAGTGTAGAACCTAGCTAGGGGTTTGTGTCTAGTAGAACCGCACTGGGGTTTGTACCAGGAGGTTGGCTTCTTGACCTGTAAAAGAAGTGAGCTGCCTTCTTGCCCGGGAAAGAGAAGAAGACCAGCTGGGGTGCTGGGTGTTGTATTGTCCTTGAGGGGGACTGTACCCTTGGTTAGTGAAATCCTAAGAGGTTGCTTGGGAACTGGACGTAGGACTTCCATGTGGGAAGGGCCAAACCAGGATAAATTCTCTATGTTATTTGTGTGATTGTTTATTTGCTTCCGCACTGCTAGTCTCTATCTCACTCAACTAACCAAATCTTCAAGTGATAATTTTCTGTGTTTAAGTTTGTTTTTCAGATTTCAGAAAACCTATTCACCCCCCCCCCCCCTCTAGGTTAGCTTGCTGCCTTACCAAAAGGGCCAACAGAAACCCCTAGTGTTTCTGTTGTAGAAGCTGCTATTGAAGAGAGCCATGATGAAACAATTCCAGAGGTTGTGGCACCAGGCCAGTTTGAAAATGTTCATATGTAAGATGCTCCTGCTCAGGGGAGCCTGCTGCTCAGGGGGAGCCTACTGCTAGTGCTCCTGAAGAACAATTTCAAGAAGGTTTAGTTGAAGACACTTCTGATGATGATGATGTTTGTGCTCACCAGCACACCAGTTCCATAGCAAAGCATGATGAGCCAGCTGCTGGCTCTAGAGGTAAAAGAAAAGGTGTTGCCAGAAGTATTCCAATGCTCACCAGAAGGGCACACAACAAATCCAGGAAGAAGAAGATCCATGTTCATTTGGAACCAGTCATTGCTTGGTTGAATGCTCAAGGAGAAATTTTGTGCTCTCTGCAGTCTGATGTAACTTCTATTTTTCTCAGCCAGAGCACTCAAGCAAAGGACATTGGAGTAGTCAAGTCTGAGCTCCATGATATGAGAAGTGAACTAAGAAGTTTGAAGTGTTTGGTGACTGACCTTGAACAATTCGTGAGGGAGCACTTATCAGCTTCAACACCTCATATTCCATCTAAGTCATTACCAGAAGATGCTGCTAGGCCATCAGGGCCTCCTCAACCAGATCAGCCAGACCAGTCAGTGCCAGTTGAGCCTGTTGCAGGGCCATCAAGGCCATCAGTAGAAGAATCAGGGCCATCTGTAGAGGAATCTGGGCCATCAGGGCCATCAGTGGAAGAATCAGGGCCATCAGGGCCATCTGTAGAGGAATCTGGGCGATCAGGGCCATCTGTGGTAGAAGATGTTGAAGCTGAGCCATCAGGGCCATCAGAGCAAGTGGAATCAGTGGTTGGGCCATTCGGGCCTCAAGTGATTGTGGAGGAAGCTGTTGTGCCCCCAGGGCCCTCTGATCCTCCTGTTCTTCAGACTCCAGCTCCTTCCTCTCCACCTGCCTCTTTCGCTGCCCAACCTACGCCTGAGCCATCCAAGAAACCCCTTCCCAAACATATTTCTTCTCCTACCCTTTTCCCTACTGAATCCTCTTCTTCACCCAATCCTTCATCTCCCATTCCTCCTCCAACTTCTGAGGCACCTCCAGCCTCTTCTGCTGGTCCCTCCTCTGCTGAACCCTCCTCTCAACCTCCTCCCACTTCATCTTTCTCCTCTCTTCATCCACCTACTCCACCATCTTTCATCACTCTCATTCATGAGGGTGCTAGTATCAATCGCCATACTGTGCAAGATATCAAAGATGAGTTTGAAGGAGTCATCCTTCGCACAGTCCTCTCTGTCTCTGCACATATCCATAGGACTTATTCTCTACCTTCTTCCAGTCCTGCCTCTAAGAAAAGAAAAGTCCCTAAAGAGCTTGTTTTTCCTTCCTCTCAAGCTCTCTTTCCTCCTCTGTGGTACTCTCTTTCTGTTGTCCACTGAAGAAAGTCCTTGTATTCTGAATATCTTTAAAAATGTACATTTGCTTCCACCTTTGGCCTTCCTTACCTAAATCTCTCTGAACATCTCAATCTTATTCTTCCTATCTCTCTTGTGCCTAATCCTAACCAATCCAAAATCCTTTCCTCAGCTGAGTCCAAGACTGAGGATCAGTGGGCCAAGGCAAATAAAGCACTTTACATAAAATTTGATGTTTCCAAGGCCAACTCATTTCCACCTTTAGACCATCCTCTTACTCTGTCTGAATGGTTTGTCTATCAGCACAGATCCACCTAGGGTCCTTTCATTCGGAAGGAGATCAAACTGGTTAGGTAGTTCCAGATGTATCAAGACTACTGCATTGGCAATCGCCTTCTAGAAGTTCAGCTTGGCCAGTTCAGGGCCGCTATCTCTCTTGTCCGCACAGAAAACCCAGTAAATGTCCCCTTTCAGGTTGATTTTGCCACCGTGAAGATGCCTGCTTTCACATTTCTCCCTCAATTGCACTTTCTGCTTATGGACTCTGATGTGGATCTTATTGTCTTTGAGAGGTATGCCAGAGTTAATGCTCGGATTTTTGTTCAGAAGGGAGCCCCTCTTTCCTTTCACAGATTTCTTTTCAGAGAATATCATAGAGGTTATATCAAGTCTTCTGTTTTAGCTCCACTGCTTGCAAAATCTGAGAGATTTCTCAACTCTGAATGGTGTAAAGTCTACCATCAGACAGCTCTTCAGTTAAATCAGATGAATTCCTCCTTAGCTCATTCAAATCACTCGATTCTTACGCCTGAGTAGTTCATGGATCTCAACTCCATCAACCTTGTTTCAGATCCTTATTCTATTTGGGTTGAGAGATTCAATATTTTTGAAGCCTTGAAGAAGGACCTGAAGTCTCACAAGCTAAATTATCTTATCACTATAGACAAGTTCCTTCAGCATGCCAGTTTTGGGATTGCTGGACTCTTCAAATCGTCTCTGAGTGCTAATGAGTACACTCAATTTATTGAAGAACAGAGACAACTTCATATCAAGAGACTCACTCCAGAGATGGGTTTAGGGTTTTGGGTTTAGGGTTTAGAGCTTCATTTATTCCTTTTTGCTTAATGATAAAAAGGGGGAGAAAACTTGTCTGAAATACATACTTTAAAATTTTCCAGCAAATTTATTTCAGCTCTTTTCTATATGCAACTCTTTATGTTTTGTCATCACCAAAAGGGGAAGATTGATGATCAGTCCATCCCCATATAATTTGTTTTTTATTATATGTATTTTTGGTGATTAACAAAACCCTGGAAATTATCGACTAACATCTTTTTCTGAAGATTGTCAACATGTCCCAAATTAAACAATCTCAGTAAGCTATCTACACTCACTGTTATTTGATGTTCATTGCATATGATTTGTCTAAGTATACATCGACTTCCACTAAAAGCTCACATTGATTACTATTCTGTTTCTACATCGATTTCACTTAAACAATGACTACCTTGTTAAAACATCGATTTCACTTTAGTATCGACTTCATATAACAACATCGATTTCGCTTCTACATTGATTTCCCTTAAACATCGATTTCATGTAGAATATCGACTTCACTTAAAACATCGATTTCGGTTCTACATCGACTTTACTTAGAACATCGATTTCAGTTCACACATCAATTTCATTTCTATAACTATTTCATTTAAACATCAATTTCATTAGAACATCGATTTTATTAGAACATCGGCTTTACTTGAACATCGACTTCGGTTCAAACAACGATTTCATTTGAACATCGATTTCAGTACAACAACAACTATACTTAGAACATCGATTTCACTTGAACATCGACTTCAATTAAACAACGATTTCATACAGAACATCAACTTCACTACATTTACATGGATTATGTTCACATCAACTTCATGTCAACATGGATTACATTTTCACATGGATTATGGTTATATCTTAACATTGATTTCATATTTACATCGATTTTCATTGTACACAGACTGTCTCTAAACATCAACTCTCTTTTATATCGATTATGATTTTGACAGTTGATGAATATTTCTATTATAGTCATTCTAGATAATTTTGAATACATTTCATCCTTCATAATATTCAATATATTTAAATCTCTGTAGATTTCAAACCTTCCTGCGAATCATGTTGTATCCTGTGCTCTCTAACATTGATTGTGTTGGTACAATATCTCTACACGATATATCTCTTTGCTTACCACACTCATGTCACATAAAGTAAAGCCTTATAGGATGATAGAATGGAATTTCTTTTTTAGTAAATCCTCTTAAAGCACGACTACTAACGTTGACTGACAGTTTAGACAAAGATAAGTTGTCTATGCTTCAACATTTATTGTGTGCAGGGTTCTGGTAGAAACACACGTTACAACGTTGGACCTGTCAACCTGACAGAAGCAAGAAGAGATCCAGATAATCTTGCTCTGTGTATGTGTCTATCCCAGCATTAAATGGCTGTAGGTTCTCTTTCTCCCTACATCGGATCAGACACATCTAACGTGCATAAAGATGAGAGATGACGGATACTTCAACGATTCAAATCTTTCAGAGAAGATAAATAGAAGACTGGTGACTTCATGAAGAATAGTTCTTGAACAACTAGAACACCTTAGTCTCTTTGAAGAAAAAGAAAGAAGAGATCGCTTGTTCATTTAAAAAATCTTCAGCTCTTAGCTCTCCATAGCAACTAGTTTATTCTTTGAGAGCTTGTGTAGATCTGAGAGACCTCACAGTGTGCAAATCTTTGTCTCTCAGAATCTTCCTCAGATCAAGCAGTCTCTATAAGCTTGGTCTAGGGGCCATCCACTCCTTACTCATTTTTCTTGAGTGTTCCTCTTCATGTGTGAAGAGTAGATCTGCTGTGGAGTGGGTGATTGTTCCCTTTGGTAAGAAGGAAGACTTGTTGCATCAGGTGGTATAGTGCCTCTTGTTGTAGATAAGAGAAGGTCAGCTGTGGCTCAATGTGTAAGTGTCCTTAAAGGGGACTGTATCCTTGTTTAGTGAAATCTCAAGTTGTTGCTTGGGGTCTGGACGTAGGACTCCATGTGACAGGAGATCTGAAGCAAGATAAATCCTTGTTGTCTGTGTGCTTGATCTCATTGTGTCTTTATTTTATACTAACTCTAACCATCGAACTTAGTGTCTTCTGTCAAAGCGTTTGTATTTACAAGAATATTCTAAAAGAAATTTTAGCAATCCATTCACCCCCCTCTGGGCTTGCAACCTGGTCAACACTATATTCATTTAATCAAGTTCTCATCTATAGGTACTTGATGACATTAAAATCATATGTATGCAATAAAAGTCATCCAGTGGGTTCAATTGCTCAAGGTTACTTGGCAGAAGAATGCTTAACATTTTGTTCAAGGTACTTGCATAACATAGAGAGCAAATTAACACGACCAACAAGGAATTGTGATGAAACAATGGATGTTGAATCAGAGGACTTCTCTATTTTTTCAAGATCTGGTCGTGGTTTAGGTAGCTTTGATGTGGTTTTATTATATCATACCATATTAGTACAAGCTCATCGATATGTGCTCTTTAATTATGATGCAATCAACCCTTTTATTCAATAAGTAACTTATTAATTATGAAGTTACCTTATTATGTTTATTTGCATTATATATTCTAATGAACTCAAATTTGTAGGATTCATCATAATGCATTATCAATGCAATATCGTCGGGCCAGGGATATTGAAAGAAAGCATAATGAACAGTTTCATATATGGTTTAGTGATAATGTGAGTGGATAAGTAAAACATTTGTTTTAATATTACATACAACATTAAAATTAACTAACATTATATGCATCTAAACATTGAAACATTCTAGGTAAAAGAATTGGTTGTATGAAGGGATGCACTTCAATATCAACAACTTGAACGCTTGGCACTTGGCCCAAATTATTTGGCTCGGAGGTACAAAGGATTTATCATTAATAGATTTAGGTTTCATATCAAGGATGTTGAAATGGAAAGAAAAGTTCAGAATAGTGGAGTTATGGTTGTAGTTAAAACATCAAGCTTTTCTAGTGCCAAAGATAGAAATCCTATCACAGGAGATGTATCCTATTATGGTTTACTGAAAGACATAATAGAGTTAGAATATGGGCCACAATTCACGATTGTACTATTTAAATGTGATTGTGTTGATGTTTTGTCTGGGTCCAGAGTGAAGATAGATGAATATAGTTTAACAATTATGAATCTTGATAGAATGTTAAACAGTCAGAGAGTTTCAGATGAGCCTTATACCTTGGCATCTCAGCTGAGCAAGTGTTCTATTCAAATGATCCTATTAACAAGGAATGGCATGTTGTCGTAAAAGCTCCACCAAGAGATTTGATTGAACAGAATGATAGTCAGACATTTTCAGAAGAAGAAGGTCAAAGGAATTTTGATACTGAGCCACCTTCAAATGAAGTATTTAATAATTTCATCCAAACTGAAGGGAATGATGTAACTTGGTTAAGAACTAACATTGATGGGAGATACGGCGATTTGTAATATTATGTAATTACTTTACTTTATGTTGCATTATTTATATATGTTAATACTTTTACAATTATGGTTTATCTTGCAAATAATTCCATGTGTACAATAGTGTTGGTTCTTTTCCTTTTTCTTTTCATAGATATGTAAGCATCACCTAGTGTTAGTTCTATTCTTTTGCAAGCATCATCTAGATATGTACAATTATGTTAGTTCTATTCTTTGTTCATACATATGTAAGCATCACCAAGTTGATTTAAGCTGATTTAATTTTCTACTTTGTGTTTATATGTGGGTTGATTTTTTTATTTGTATTCCTATGATAGGGCATACAAGACATTTCTCAACTACAATCTACTTCTAAATCTAGGCTGAAAAATTCAACACTCCATCTCAAACAAATTCAATCTAATAGGGCATTGTCAGGAACACATACCAGAGAGGATCTTGAATCACTTACACAGCCAATGCATGCTGAAGAACATGATGACCATCTAGAAGAGTCTCCAAGTCATGATTTAGATAACAATAAAGGTAATGTAATGGTATTCAATAGATTTTTAACTTTCTTTTACATTGTGTATTCACATTTTCATATGATTGTCTAAATATTTACAAGTGCACGAAAGAAAACTCGTAGGGTTACTCGGTGTCTAGATCTACTAAATATGGCTAGAAAAAAACTTTTAACAGTTGATGTGAATGATTTAAGCCAACCAGTTGGACCTAATGCTAGAAAGTTGGCAAGCTACTTGGGTACTATTGCTCGCAATCCATAAAAAGCTCCATTAACATGGGAAAATTGGAGGAAGATGCCAATAGAATAAAAGAATAACATGTGGGATCTTGTGAAGGTACCAATCTATAATTATTTAAATCCTTTACAATTTAAATGTTGATCTCTTTATTCTTTCAAAACTAATGAACAGGAGATGTTTGAGGTTGATGATGCCTTATATATATGGGCAATGAAAAGCCTTGGAAATAAATGGAAGAACTTTAAATGCAGTCTTAAGAAAAAATATGTGGATGCTATCAATGCTGGTGATGATGTTCTAAATATATCCGATCTACGAGTAGATCCAGCACAATGGAAGAACCTTGCCAACTTTTGGAGGTTTGAAAAAAGTCAAGTAATAAACATCTGAAACTCTTTAATATAATAATATATATGTATTCTCTAAGATTTTTTCTAAATTTCTAGCAATGAAGTGCCATGAACAAGTTGAATCGTGAAAAGCAATAGTAGGTCATACTACTGGTTCAAAAGCTTTGCAATGATACGTGAAGAGATTGTAAGTGTACCATACAACATTGTCATGTTTGTAACACACATTATATACTTTGTCTTGATTGATATTCTTCATTATCTTTGTTACAACATCCAAAAAGAGATGACATAAGAAATCCCTCTCGAGCAAAACTGTTAAGTATAACACATACTCGAAAGGATGGTCATCCAGTTAATGAAGAATTAGCTAGAGTTATGGTAAATGTTTTATTAACATATAAGGCATTTTCTTTTATTCTTAAATGATGTCTAATTTTTTATTAGTTTATTAGGGTATGTTGCAAGAAATTTCCTCTCCAGAAGAAAATACATCTCCTAAGACAATGAAGGATGACCTTCTATCCCAAATATTAGGAAAAGATAAGCCTGGACGCATAAGAATGCTTGGAATAGGTCCTACACCTTCTAGTGTATATGGCCATGTGCCCACTCGTGCTCAAGCTCTACAAATGGTTAATCAAGTCAAGACATCATATGAAACTGTTATATCTAAAATGTTTGAAAAGATAGAGGAAATGAAGGTGGAACACGAAAAAATGAAGGAATCATATGAGAATCGTCTTAGCAATTTACATACAGAAATTGGTACACTTAAAGATTTGATGCAACAAAATAATGAAAATTATCAGGTAAAAATTTTAATTTATACCATCTTACATGCAAATTGTTTAAGGATGTATAGAATAAACTTCTTTGCTTTGTCTTTTTAATCATGCACATGAGGGTAATGCATCGCCTTCCATTCATTCATCTGCTTCAAGTCATGAAGTACAACATCATGATGTGCGAATTATCTTTACTTTTATGCATATTACTTGATAGAATTCTCTTTTTTTAATAACAATTAACTTTGTCCAAATAATGGATTAGGTCAGAATTCCCATCCAAAGCCCTCATGAGTTTTTTTCAAAAATAAAAACACAATTCCATAGTGAGGTACTTATTTGACATGTCACTATTGTTTTGGAACCATATTTTTAAGATCTTGTTGAATGAATTATCTTGTTATCCAAAGGTGCATGGAGGATTAAAGGAAAGGGGAAGAAATGATGACAATTTGAATGTTCAGGTAAAAACAACTCTTAATGTTATTGTTTATTAGTGTATTATGATTAAAAGTTCTTTTCCTTCTTTTTTTTTTTTGACATGGAAAAGTGATGATTTACTTAAAGAGTTTCAAAAAGTCTCTTGTCAATGTGGCTCTTGCTACTGTTGAAAGTAAAGATCATTTAAAGAAGGTTGGACGTTGTGACTTAGGATGTGAATACTGGGAAGTGGCTATAAATGTTGCTCTTGTTTATAATGAACCTCTCCCAAGGCCATATGGACAATTCAAGACAATTGGAGATGCAATTGGGGCAACTATTGCTTGGCCTTTTACTCTTGTACGTTTATTCAATTGAACATATTTCAATATTAATAATATTATCAATTCTATGTTAACTATGCCTTTTCTCTTACAGGTCACTAGGGCAGAAGAATGATCTACATGAAGGCAACTTGAAATGAAACATTTTGTTATTTATTTTTTCTTTTCTCCTTTTGACATTTTATGATGACCATGCCAGAACCATCTACATTTTGGATGTTCATTAAGACAATGTTTGGAAAACATATTTTACTCTTTTGCATTCATCATTTTAAAAAATGTGTGATGTTTTGTGAGAATGGATATATATATATATGATGTCTCTTTTTGTGGAAATGGAATGGATGTGTACGATGTTTTGTGGTAGGTTTTGCAAATGAGTCATATATGTTGTGGAAAGATCTATCGAATACACATAGAAGAATGTACATGTTGATATATTTGTATACAAGTGGTGTTGTATAATCAACTATAGTGATAATTTTAAATGTCACTATTATAAACTTTTATTAGTAAATATATGCGCTAGTATATGTGATTATTTACACTTTTAGTAGCAATTATATTTGTTGTTAAAACATCTATTAGCAACCAATTACTCCCTTTCAATAGCTATTTAAATTGCACATATCTTTAAAAGCAATAAGAAATGTTGTTAATGTGTATAGTGCAAATATGTTCTAATTTTTAAAGAATAAATAATAGCCATTATATTAAATTTTAATGATATACAATGGAAGCAATTATATTTGATACAACAAATAAAAATACTAGCCAAAAGATTAGCTACCAATAATAAACATATTTAGCAGCAATTTTAAATGCTTCTATTGTTAGTTATTGCAGCCATGTAAATGGCTATCAAAAGCTTTTGTGATGCTTAGACAACAAATAGAGTACAATTGTGAATATTTATAACAACATTTATAAGTGTCATTAAAGATTCATTTTAACAGCCATGATTGTCTTTTCCCACACACTCTCTCTCTAGGGTTCTAGAGAGAGAAGCTATGTGGGTTCTTGCCTGGTTTTGCGCCGCCGGCCCTTGGGGCCTGGCCGGCCATCGCGGTAGTAGGAGGGGCGCCAGCCTTGCCTGCTGCTCCATCGTTTGCTAGGGTAGTCGCTGCTTTTTTAAAATTACCCCCGGTTAATACAGAGGTCCATGTTCCGGTGTTCACAGACAAGGGAGAACCGGCAGTGTTCTTTTCAAAGGAGGAGATGGAGGCTTCACTGAAACCTTTCATGTTCTCAGTGGTGGCGAAGATGGCGCATGGGAGGCCTGCTATCCCTGAGATCCGATCCCACCTTGCCTCCAGGTGCAGTCTCAAAGACTCGTTTCTTATCAGTGCACTGGACAACATGCACCTTCTTCTGAGGTTTAAGTGTCAGGACGACTATCTCAGAGTCCTATTGCGTGAAACTTTATACGTCCAAGGTAAGCTCTTTAGATTCTTCAAGTGGACTCCCCTATTCAAACCATCGGAAGAGCCTTCGATCGTCCCTGTGTGGGTGGACTTCCCTGCTTTGCCGGTTAATCTATAACAGAAAAATCTCCTTTTCTCCATCGCTGCTAACGTTGGTCCGGTACTCCAAATTGCGCATGCTACTGAATTATTGCTAAACACTAAGGCGGTGAGGGTTTGTGTTGAGGTTGATGTCCTAAAACTAAGGCCAGAGAGAGTTTGGATTGGTATGGGTGAGTTTGGCGGGTATTGGCAGGAGGTTGTGTACTTGAACCTGCCGGATTATTGTTCTTCATGCTATAAACTAGGTCACGATAAAGACAATTGTCGTACTTCAGGGGAGGGGATGCAGATCTATAAACGCAATATTCCGGCTCCTAAGGTTTCTGACTAGCCTAAAGTCTGGGTTCCTGTTTCTTCTGGGGTGGGGGCGGAACCATCGAAATATGTTGTTCTTCCCTCTGAAGATGGAATTCATGAAGGTCATGCTCCTCATGTGTCGTCTGCCACACCCTTGGCGCCTGCTCACCTAGAGGACGAAATTGCCCCCAGTGTTAAGGAATTAGTTGGTTCTGGGAATTCTAGTCTCTTGCGCCAGGATAATTTTCGGATCACTGTTCAAGACAATTGCACTACGATTCATGAGCATGTCGGGCCTATTTCTTTCGATAATTCTACTGGCGATTGTATTAGGCAGGGTTTAAGCTGCTGCCCCTTGATGAAACATTCGAAGAGCAGAGAGAACCATCCAAATAACATTGATGGGCCTTCGTCTAACCAAGAAAATATTCATGCTAATTGCCAAGACATCGATACAGGTGATGCTGGTGGTGTACGGCCATGCAGGGAGAGTTACGTTCCGTTCAGGGACCGGGGTGCTGACAGGGAGCTGGATACTGCCGATCTTGCAAAGATGGATAATTTTCTGATGCCTTTGAATCCTGTGGTCGCAGACGAAGGTAATTATGAACGTAGAGAACGAGTGGTTACTAGAGCTCAAGCTCGATCGGTTGACAATGGTAAGGATGTTGTGTTTTAATGAATTCTGCTATCTTTTGGAATATCTATGGTATAAGGAACTCTAACTCCCGTAGGTGTCTGAAAAAACTAGTGTCTCAAATGCATCTGGCGGTTTTGGCTATTATGGAACCTAAGCAATCCTTACAGAAAGCATTCAGGTTGTCTAGGGCTATCAAGTTGGAGCACTATGATGGTAACCTTGATCTCAATTCTAAAATTTGGGTTTTCTGGGACTCCTCTTTAAGTTTGAACGTGGTGGATAAATCAGATCAACATATTACTCTGGGGCTGTTTAATAACTCTACTTATTCTTGCTATATTACATGTGTCTATGCGTCTTGTTCCTATGGTCTGAGGCGCAAGTTATTTTCTGATCTGCTTACTTTTGGTGCCACTGTGGATATTCCTTGACTCATAGGAGGTGACTGATAATTACTAAATTTTTAGTGTTAAATTTCATACATGTAGTTGATTTGAGACATATTTTGTCCATAAATAATGTGCACATTGACTTTAATTGTCATTTCATCCATAAATAAGTTTTTGAACATATTAGTTAAATTTTCGGGTACAACACATAGCTTATTTTCATTTAATCAATACTTCTTGAATAGTTTTGACTAATAAACATGTTCTCGTTTTTTTGCAAATACATTGTACATAAATAATTTTTAGTCTTATAATAACTTTTATATTTTCATACACATCTTTTAATAATTCTTGTACATGTTAGTTGTAAATAAATCACACATACCCCAATCAAATCTCATTAATAAAACAAAAATCATTTTTTATATATCCCACCCCAACCACATCTCCACGTACCCCTTCTTAACCCCTTCCTTTCTTCCCCACCAGATGAAGCTGGAAGCTGCTGGAAGCAGATTTGGGCAGCTCACGATGGAGGTGGATGGCGATTTGGGGCTGCTGCGTACGGAAGCGAAGGCAGGGGCCGGATCTACTGTGCGGCTTGCTGGAGCCCGGTGTGCGCGCGATGCTGAGATGACCCTGCTGAGCTGGATCTTGGCGATGTAGACCAGGAGCGCTGGCGGTGCTGGTGGGTGATGGGCGATGTAGGATTTGGGCGGGAAGAAGGCGGTGTACGGAGCTCGCTGCGCATCTGGCGTGGCTGGGCAGCGCGATGAGGCTGGAAGCGGATCAGCGGCCAGCGTTGAAGCGGTGTGTGGCTGCCGTGCGCAGAGTAGAGTGGGTCTCGTGTGCTGATGGCGTGCGCGGGTCCTGGGTGCGATCCAACTGAGATGGCGCGATGATGGCTGCGCAGGTGCGACCCATGCGGAGCTGCTGGGTGATGGGCGATGCAGGGGCGGGCCAGATCTGGTGCGCAGCGATGGAGGAGCTCTGTGTGGCCGCCATGCACAGTAGCAGAGGCCCGTGTGAGCTATGTGTGAAGGCCAGGGGCTTGGGCGTATGGAGTGCATGCAAGCGTGGCACTGCGTGGCTGGGTGCATGGCTAGCTGAGGTGGCGACGGCGCGATGGAGGAGGTGAAGCAGAGGCCCAGTGCCTATATAAGGACCTCAGGTCCTCTTACCAGGGGGAAGTTTTTTAGTAATTTTAGTTTCTTTCTGTTCTTTCATAGTTCAGGGAGGGAGACGGTTCGCCAGTGAGAATTTTGGAGAATTTTCTTAGTTTTCTTTTGTTCTATTTCTTCTGGAGATCGTGAGGCTGCTATGAGAATGGGGTTCTGTAGAGCAGGGGGCTTGGCTAGTTAAGCTTTTGGGGATTTTTGGTTCTTTCCTTCTTGCTATAAGCATTGGGATTCGACTGCTGTGGCGTTTAATTTTAGTTTTCATTTTCTCATGTGTTCCAGAGATCATTCCAGTGGCGTTTAATTTCAGTTCTTCTGAGTTTTTTTTTTATTTCTTCTGTGTTCGTTCTTTCTACTGTAAGAGTGCAGATTGTGTAGTTCGGAATTGGTGAAGTTTTAGCATCTATGGGAGGGAGACGAAGCTTCGCTAGTCAGATTTCTGCAAATTTTTTTGTCTGCATTTTCTTCTTTCAGCAGCACAGGGAGGGAGATTGGTTAGTTGATTCGATGTTTTAGGACTTTAATTTTAGTTCTTATTCTTCCAGAATTCTTGGAGTTTGCCAGTCAAGTTCTTAAGAATTTCTCTTCTGCCATTTTATTTCCTTGTACTCTTCTTTCAGAGAGCAGGAAGGGAGACGAGTTGGGGGTGTTAGAAATGTGTTTTTCTTCTGTTCTTCTGTAAGGGATCTGGGAGTATCTGTTGTTCTCGCTGCTGTGAGCGGTGGTTTGAGTTCTTCCAGTTCTTTTGGTTCCGAGGTGAGAGCTGCTGGAGAGGACTGATAGGATTGAATTCAGTTTTCCAATTTCTTTTTCTGTGTGAACTTTTGCCATTACTTCTGTTCTGTGATACATTGGAGGTGATCATTCCATCTCTTCGTCTGTGCTGTTGAGTCCGAACTAGGTGCGCTGCAGAGGAAGGTCCAGAGCGACCAAGGGAATCCATCCTTGGCTCGTTCTGGGTTGTCTGGCATCCCAGAGGTAGTAGAGAACAATTAGCATTTGAGAGATCACGGAGTTTGGCTCCTCTTCTGTTTTTATTAATTTGAGTTTTCTGCTTCATTAGTGTTCCTTTTGTTCTTTTGTTCTTCATCCCTCAAGTTGTGAGGGTGCAGTGATCTGAACTCCTCATAGTTCATATTGTTCTCAGTGAAAAGAATGTTTAATTTGATCTGTCATCAAGAGTTCTTAGTTCAATTTTAATGCATTGCTAATTGAAGTTCTGTTGGTGCTTAGTTGATTAGTGTCACAACAAATTTCTGTTTCTTAATTTTTTGTTCGATCTTTGCGTTGTGAGGATAGTGGTTTGGTGTTTGTGGAGAGTTACGATTACTAAGTGTTCATCCCTCGAGCTGTGAGGGTACATTGATATCATTTCTCTTTTCATTACACTTCAACTTGTTCCTTCATTAAAGTTGATCCGTCAAGATTGTGAGTGATTTGGTCGGTGCTGTTTACATATTTACTTTTAATGCATTGTCAATAGAGGTTTCAAGTCAAAGTAGTTTAATTCAAATTCTATTCAGCCTCCCTATGGAAATGACCTGTTCTCACCACTTTGCTAGTTCATCTTTACTATTTTTAATCTGTGAGACAGTTTAGAGAAGGTGGGCATTTTGACGTGTGCAACGAACTCTAGACAATGGAAAACGCACAGTCAATAATGTCGCGCTTCAGTGACTTTAATTGTATTGCTCAGCCGTCGGAGAAAAAGGGACGGTCTTTCGATAACCATACTGGGATGGTAGATTTTAATGCGTTTATTATTGCTAGTGGTCTCTTTGATGCTGGCTATATTGGTTCCCCATTCACTTGGAATAATAATAGGACCGGTCATGCTAATATCAGTGCTCGTCTGGACCGTGTTCTTTTTAATGGGAAGTGGCAGGAGTGCCTTCCCGAATTTGTTGTCAAACACCTCAAGAGAGGTCCTTCCGTTCACTGCCCGCTTGCCTTGTCTATAGTTAATTCTATCCATGGCCCATGTCATTTTGTTTTTCAGGATATGTGGACATCTCATGACTCTTTTTGGAGGTTGTCTCTGAGGTTTGGATGGAGAATAACGATGATTATATGAACCCTTTGCTTAGACTTCAAGTGAAGCTGAAGGAAGTTAAGAAGGCGCTGAAAATCTGGAGTAAAGAGGTCTTTGGCAATGTTTTTCAAATGGTTAAATCTACCTCGGAGGAGGTTGAGCGTTAGCAGTATAATTTTGACAATTTTCCTTCTGATGCCAATCGTGCAGCTTTATTTGCTGCCAATGCTAAGTTACATTCTGCACTACACAGGGAGGAAACATTCTGAAAGCAAAAATCTGGAGTAGACTGGCTTATGAATGGTGATAGGAATACTGCTTTTTATCATGCCATAGTGCAATGTAACAGGAGGAAGGGTTATATCCACAGACTGAAAATAGATGATAGTGGTCGTTGGTGTGATGATCAAGACACGCTCAAGAAGGAATCTGTTGTTTTTTTTTCAAAAGCTCCTGAATTCGGAGCAGCATGCTATTGATCCTTACCTCCTAGATAATATTTCGTTGCTAATTACCAAAGATCAGAATGATGCTCTCTGTAAAGCTCCCTCTGAAGACGAAGTTAAAGCTGTGATCTTTTCTATGGATAGTGCTAGCGCCCCGGGTCTAGATGGGTTTTTAGGTTCATTCTTTACTCACTGCTGGAGTATTATCAGGCATGATGTGGTTTCTGCGGTGCAGGTGTTCTTTGAGGGTTATAGTCTGCCTAGAGGGCTATCCTCTTCTCTTATCACTCTTGTTCCTAAGATGTCTGAGCCTGCATCTTTTAGTCATTTTAGACCTATCAGTTTGTGCAATTTCATATTCAAAGCTATTTCTTGAGTTTTCTGTGGGCGTCTCATTCCTATCTTGCCTATCATCATTTCTAAAGAACAAAGTGCGTTTGTGAAGAGGCGTTATATTCTTGACAACATTTCTCTCTCCCGCCAGTTACTTAGAGACATTGACTGGACAGTCAAAGGGCACAATGTTATGTTTAAATTAGACATGGCCAAGTCTTATGATAGAATGGAGTGGGACTTTATTCTTCAGGTTATGAATAAATTTGGTTTTTCTAGCAGATTCACCTCCTATGTCGGTATAATGCTCTCCAACTATTGGTCCTCTATTAATTTCAATGGTTCTGTCATTGGTTACTTTAAATCTTCCAGGGGTATTCGGCAAGGCGATCCCCTTGCTCCTATTCTTTTCATCATCGCTTATGAAGTTCTTAGCAGAGGTCTTCGAAGTTTGTTTCTTAATGAGCAAATTAAATTCTATAGCAGCCTGCATGGTTGTTTGCAGATCTCTCACCTATTATATGGAGATGATACTTTGGTGTTTATGAATGCTGGAACTTCTAGTGTGAAACAATTGCTTAAGTTTTTGCATAATTACGAAAGGAGTTCTGGTCAGTAGGTGAATGCTAGAAAAAGTTGTTTCCAAATTTCTGCTAAAGCTCCTTCTGTTTTGGCATCCCGTATATTCAATCTCACAGGGTATAGGCAGCACCAAGGCAGCATGAAGTATTTGGGGGTCCCCATTAAACCTGGAAGACTCAAGGTTAGTGATTTCAAATTCATGGTGGAGAATATTACCAATAAACTTTCTGGGTAGAGATTCTTCCTATCTACTTGGCTAGTTCCACCTACATTCCTAAAAAGATCTGCAAACAGATAGACAGTCTTTGCGCTAACTTCTTTTGGCAGGGTGCAGATGGTAACCTTAGAAGGCATTGGGTGGCTTGGCCTCATTTACAGAAACCATATGTGGAAGGCGGGCTTAATTTTAGGAATCTGGAGGCTTTACAGGTGGCTCTTGCGACTAAGCAAATCTGGAATATTTTACATGGCAATTCTTTGTGGTCTATTTATGCTAAACAGAGATATCTTAAGCAGCATCATCTCACTGATATTTCGACTCCTTTCCCCATTGGTGTTACCAAAAAAGTATTTTCTCAAGCTAAAGAATTGGTCCTCTCTAACACCTGGTGGCTGGGGGGTGATGGGTCTTCTGTAGATTTCTTCAAGGATATTTGGATTGGTGATAGAACAATTATGTAGTAGTTCAGTAACAGAGTTCCTAATGATCAACAATGGCCTGAAATATCGGTTAAAGACATGACTTTGCTGCATAATCATAGTGCCTGGAGCTGGTTGGGTGTTACTTGTCAGCATGTTGAAAATAGTCTTTTTCATAGCCCGAATACATTTATTTGGTCTGGTAATGCTAAGGGTGTTTTCACTGTTAAATCTGCCTACGATCTTGTAGCTAACCAGGTATGAGCAGAAATACTTGGTTGAAAGTTTGGCACAATGTTGTTCCTGCTCATGCAGCCTTGTTCATTTGGAAGCTTCTTCATCGAGCTGTGCAAGTTGACTCAAGAGTAGCTGATTGTGGGATTCCTATGGTCTCTAAATGTGTGTGTTGCAAGTCTCCTGAGCAAGAAACACTTGACCATCTTTTCATCTCCAGTGAAATCGCTTTTGAGCTGTGGAGGTGGATTGCTCCGCTCCTTAGTAACAAGACCAATCTCAGTGATCGTGTTACTATAAGGTGTTGGATTATTCTTACCAACACCAATTTGAAATCTGCTTTCCACTTTACTGGTCTGATTATTTTCATTATTATGTTGTGGGATATTTGGAAGCTCAGGTGCAAGATTCGCATGGAAGGGATTAGTTTTTTGCTAGATACCATTAAGCATAGGATTTTGATGAAAGCTAGACATGTTTTACATTGTATTAAATTTAACTACTATATTTCTTTCAGCCAGGCTGAGATTCTTAATGATTTTAATATCAAAGCTGATATCACACTTCGAGCTCCCATATTGGTCAGATGGATTCCTCCAGTGCACAGCTATAGTATTAATGTGGATGGTGCTTGCAAAGGTAACCCGGGTATTTGCAGTGGTGGTGGTTGCTTCAGAGATCTAAATGGTGATTTTGTTTGTGGCTTTGCTTTCTTCTATGGTATTGGGAATAGTTTGATTGCAGAGACCAGGGCTATTCATGATGGGCTTCGGTTGGCTATGGAACGGCACATTAAGGTTTCTATTTTATATTCAGATTCAGCTCTTCTTGTTAGGGCTATCATTGATGGTAAGCTACCTCACTGGGCTGTCTTCTCTTGGTGACGAGGTATTTGTCACATGGTGTAGACGCTCAAACCGAAGATTGTGCATACCTTTCACGAAGGGAACTAGGTGGCTGATTCCCTTGCATTTCAGGCTTGTTATACTTTAAGGAACTCAGTGTTTTTATCTCCTGGCGATTTACCTACTGTGGCTAGGGGCGCGTTGATCATTGATAGAGCTGGCCTTCCTAGCTTTAGGCAGTGATTCTTGGTTTTCTTTCTCCTTTTTTGGTTGTTGGAGCTCGGGTGTATGTTTGTCTTTCCATGGGACTGTTTGGAAGTTGAGTCAGGTGTATCTTGAAATTTCCTTGTGTTAATAATATTTGTCCATTGGTTGATCACCTGGTGGAGTGAGAACATCTCTTCCCTCTGGGACGGGTGCACTCTCCTGGATGCTGACCCTCTGCACCTTCCATAAAAAAAAAAAAAAAACAGCCATGATTGTGAATGACTACTATTTACTTTTAGCGACGAGACTTATAACAACCAAATTTTGGATTGTTGTTAAAGAGTTTTAGTAGCAATTGGTTTAGCTATAGCAGCATATAAAATCACTACTAAAAGTAACATTTGTTGTAGTGTCGAGATAGATAGATTGGTGAGCAAGGAGTGTTTCATTTGACATTGGAGGTTGTAATATTCGTTTTGATAAATAAAGGAAGATAATTTGATTATTCCATTATGGGTCCTATTTGTAGTAGCTATTTATCTATAACTTCTGAATGCTTGCTTGTTTGTCGTGTCTCCCGATTCATTCTACTGTTAAAAAATCGGGGGCGTGACAGTAAGAGATGTCGAGCAAGATTTAGAAGAGTAGGTAGAGATTGAAGGTTGCTTAAGACCAATAGAAAAGCTATGCTGACACTAGAAGGAAGGACTTGGAATTTGAAGTGGAGATCATGTCTTTTTGAAGGTTTCCCTGACTAAGGGAGTGATAAGATTTGGCCGACGTGGAAAGCTGAATCCGAGGTTTATTGGAACGTTGAGATCTTGAAGAGGGTAGGGAATGTGGCATATCAACTAGCATTACCTCCATCATTAGTGAATGTTGTGATGCCCTGCATTTTTGCTTTCTGGTTATGTATGATTGTTCTTTAGTTTTTTTAAATGTTGTGAATTTAAATCCCCATTTTGCTGGTTTTTTTGGATTTTGGTCGAAAGATATTGATGGTAGTTTCGACCGCTGTCAATATGCTCTTGATGGCTTTATAGACCGCCATTAGGTTGGATATGATGGAAGTATAACTTGTCGTCTACTGTGTGTTGACGACAACCAATGTTGCCATCAACCTCTTGTTTGACCCATTTGATGATAAGTTTTGGGGTTCTAGTCTGATTCCTACCCCTAGAATCATGTTCCTACCGGGACTCCTACCCCGTAGCATTGGTTAGCCTCTATAAATAGGAGGGTTTGATATTTGGTTAGAGATCTTTGGCTTGTTTGAGAGTTTCCCAAGAGGAGAGATAGAGGGTTTTCACAAAGGGTGATTCTTCATCTCCAGCCTTGTTCATGTTGATCTAGGAGAGAGCTTTCCTTTTTCAACTTTAGAAGGCTCTGCTGTGCGAGGGAATCGACCAGAGAAGTGTTCATGGAGGAGATCTCGTGAAGGATTCACCTAGGACATGGATTAACTTATTTGATTTAATTCATCGTGATTAAAGCATCTTCCAAGAAAGTAAATAAGAGTTTAGATATTGGGTCTTACATTGTCTATTGTGTGCTTTTTTAACAGATTTTTATATGCCTTAAATCATGAGAATTTTGGATTTGGATTGTCGAATTTTAGTTATGCTTTTCTATTTCTCTTGAACTTGATGGTAGGATGTACTACCGCCAAGATATCTTGAAGACAAGATGGTGCGACATTAGTATTATCTAGACAACACCATCCTCTGTCGTCAACTTTGTGTTAGCGATATTCGATTATGTTGTTAAGTTCTTGTTCCCCAATTTTTCAAATTATACATGTTTTATACAAAAAATTGTGTTTAAAAGAAAGATGTGCATGTGGATTGTTTTTACATGTGAATTAGGTTTTTTCAATGCTATTGGAACCACATATATATGGTTAATTTTTGGATTACTGTGGCCATGTTTTATAATTTTATTTACAAAGAAAGTGCTGGGAATTTATTAGAAACTAGAGATAATTCTTGTGCGCTTCGTTCTTGTTGAGTTAAATCATGATATTTTATAGAGTTACTCTTGTCAATTATGTTCTTATGCATTTCTATTTTGAGGATATTTTGTGCTCATTAGATATTTATTGGAATAAGTTTTCATTTCATAATAGTAGTTTGTAAATTACAGTAATTTGTATGTTCATCAGAAAATTGTATGGTTTGATAGATTGCATGAGATTCAAGTTCCGTCAGTTGTTTAGTTTTTTTCTAAACCCTGTAGATATTTCTGCATTGTTTAAGTTGTTTAAGTATTATGTGTTAAATTAAATTAAATCCATGAAATTATAGTAATTAGTAGCATGAAATTTTGGTTTACTATTAATAAAAAAGAGCATGATTCATGATTTGTTTTATTGTACTTGCATGTATAGTAAGTATGATTATGTAAGTTGCATGAATTGTTTAATAAATTCCAAAAGGACACTACCGCCATAGGGGGTTTACTGGAGTTGTATCATAGAAGTGGCCCTATGGGAAAGTTCACATTGTCTACTATTTACTGGCCTCGTGGGCAATGGGGTTTGAAATCCTAGAGGTGTTTAACACTTGCATTGTTCACTGGTTAGTGTGGAGGGATCTTCTCCAAGTTATGCGCACTAGCCAACACTCATCACTATCTTGCATAGGTGATTGAGTACTGACTGACTACACTGACCTTCTAGTATTGGTTTGGGCAATGTGTCTGACTATTGTTACTACTACTATCTACTGTTACTGTCTATTGCTTGCTACTATTGTTTACTACCTACTGCTTACTGCCAATGTCTACTACTTCTTGCATATTGCCTACTACTCATTGTCCATTGCTTACTATCTTTTGATTACCATCAATGCTACTGTCTATTGTGTTAGTACTTTACTTACTGTCTTATAAATATACATATTATTAGTATACATCCCATGTTAAATATTGTTCCTTATTGTTAGGTGACTTAACTGCCTTACATGTTTTAGTGTTAATTGCTATTTATGAGAATTGTTAACTTTATGTATGTGATATCATGTGAGCATTATATATGAGTACCACATTGTTTTAAAGTTTACTATATTGTAGATTGTGGATTTAGATTGTTGTTTATTTGCTGAGTTTATTGCATAGAATCACCCTTATTGACTTTTTAGGAGGAGATGAAGAGTTAGCAAGATCCGACGAGGAACTTGAAGAGTAGCTTGTTTAAGACTCTAAGTTAGTGCTTAGTGTGTGGAGTTAGTAGTGATTTATTATATGAATTTGTACTTGGAGAGTGGCTATGATGTGTTATGTTTATGTTATGTATTTCTTTTATTTGGACTATGTAGCTTGTGATATGTAGATTATAAAGTTGATAGAATAAGAATTGTTTACTTTCCATTGCAATTACTTTCTCTATTTGTGTATATCTCAACCCAACTATCTACTTTTGGGGTCATTCCCCTTGTAGTGACTTGCTCTTATCTGACGTGGGTTGGTGTAACCGTACCTAATGAGAATGGGTCGTCACAAATGTTCACCTGATTTTCCATTACTCGATGTTTAGGAAGTAAGTACGAGATCTTTCCCATGTATTGAGTAGCGAACCAGTTGAACTTCAATTAGTCTTGTCTTATAAACAACAGCCTGTGAAGATTCTAGACAGGAAGCTTCTAGTTTTGAGAACTAAGTCCATCAAATTGGTGAAGGTGTTGTGGAGGAACTTTGCACAAGAAGAGGCTACCAGGGAACTTAAGGAGGATATGAAGAAGAAGTATCCCCAATTGTTTGGTATGTACCTTTTGTAACACCCCAAATTAATATTGGTTAGCTTATGAATTGATTTGAATTTAGCATACATACATAAGGAATTTTAGATAATGAAACTGAAAAGAGTAAGTAGCAAACATTACCACATGTCGATACCATTTCCGGTCACGCGTACCCCGATGGGGCAACACTAGACTTCGGTAATAGAATTGAATTTTGAAACCATCATAATTACCAGAAAAATATGAATATCAAAATTACTGGGGCACAAATATCGATATTAAGTCGATTTATTAATGTTTTAGGTATTTTTCACTTGACAAAACTTTATTTTGAAAAATTATACTAAAATTACCATAATTTGTATCACCTCCTAATTAACTTGTGGTTGAAATTTCATCTCGATTGGACATCATTTAGATATTAAATTAGTGTCTCAAAGGAATCTAAACAAATTAATTTGATTTGTTTGTAACATATTTACATACATGCTAGGTAAATGCTTACGTAAGTTTAACTTGCATAAGTTTATTAAGCAACAAGTATAAGGGTGGCTATGTGTTGTGCTTTGGTTCATCCTCATCGGAAGAGGATTCATGGCTGATGAAGAAGATTAAGGTGGATGTCGTCACCCCTTCTCGTGGCAGCCATGCACTTAAGACTGGTTGTTCAGGAAAGTTATGCAAAATCTGGTTAAGATAGATCTGGTCACGGGAATCAATCGACCGATTTTTGTATTTTAGTTGATCGATTCCCCTCATCAGAAACATTGGAACTGCTCTGGAAGAAACGATCGACCGATCCTTCCCGTTCAGTCTACAGATTTTGACCTACTAGTCGACTTATTGTTCATGTGTTGGCCCACTTGATATGGCAGCAAACTACCTAGAGTGGGGGGTGAATAGGCAATTTGAAATATGAAACAAAAAACACCACTTGAAAATATTTGGTTAGTAAAAATAAGCGTGTGCAATGGAAATTAAAGGCGCGGAAGAAAACACACACAAGACACAGAGATTCATCCTGGTTCGATCATTCCAAATGGAAGTCCTACATCCAGTCCCCAAGCAAACTCTTGAGATTCCACTAACCAAGAGTACAGTCCCCCTTAAGGAGAATACAACACACAGCCCCTGCTGGTCTTCTTCTCTTTTCGGAAAAAAGGCAGCCCACTGTTTCACCTCAGCTAGGTGCTTCTTTCCCGACCACAAAGCAACTCACTGGTACAGACCTCCAGCTAGTCAAACCACCAGACACAAGCTGGTCTTCTTCTCTTTCCGGGTAAGAAGGCAACCCAGTTCTCTTATAGGTCAAGAAGTCAACCTCCTAGTACAAATCCCAATGCGGTTCTTCCCTTATCACAAGGGGAACGCTTGCACAAGAAGCCTTCTCTTCCAACCTAAGAGGAACACTTCTGAACACAGAAGCGTGGACCCAAAGCCCCTAGATCAAGCTCAAGATAAATAAATAAATGCTTGATCTGAGACTAAGCCTAAGAAGGAAAAAGTTTACAAGAATAACTCTTCTTAGGCAAACCCCCAAACCCTCTCTCACAAATACACAAAGATGCACAAAGAGAGAATGGAGAGAAAGAGAAAGGCTTGCAAGCTTTTGAATATTTCTGCTTGAGGTTTCTTCTTTCTTTGAATGGGCTTGAGCTCTTTCTCTCTTACTTGAGTGTATGTAGAGTTGGATGCTCACTGCATGTACACTCCTTGAATGATTTTCGGGTTCGCACTATCATTCTTCTGCTTTTGCTTCTCCTTTTATGGAGTAGATAAAGAGATCCATCGATAGATGGCCGTTGGAGTTTCTTGGCTCTCTTCTTCTTCTACTCTCCTTCTATTGAGCCTAACGGATGTCTTCTTGAGTCTACTGGCTACTTGGAATGGAGGAAGATCTTTTAGTTGTTGCATGCTTCCAAGAGTGCCAGCAGCAAGTCTAAGATGTTGACTAAGAGTAGAATAGACTTGCAGACATCTAATGCATGGAAGAGAACGTTAGACTAGAGAAGTCTTCTGATAGATAGCCCATACCTATTATGTGTAGTGGTCCATGATTTCCGCTGACATCTAGATATGTTAGGTAAGTTCCTTTTTATTTCTTTATAGGAAGGACGAATCCTATGAGACATCAAAAAGGTAACTTTTGTTGGAGAAATAATAAGTTAAACATATGAAGTACATTTAAATTTCATTTTAGCCACCAAAGACATTTGAAATATTTGAAAGCCTATCGATGTGAGTCATAACCACAATTGATATGAATTATGTTTATAACACTAATCGTTATATTATAACAGCAATCAATGTGAAATATGGAAGCAATCGATGTTTCCTTAAAGGCAATCAATATGTAAAGACAATCGATGTGTAATATAACGATAATCGATGTGAAGACAATCGATTTGAGGAGGCAATCGATGTTTTAAAGGCAATCGATGTCTAAAAGCAATCAATGTTTAAGGTAATCGATAAATAAAGAGAATCGATGTCTAAAGGCAATCGATGTTTAAGGCAATCAATGTTTATAGATAATCGATGATTAAGGCAATCGATGTCTAAAGACAATCGATGTTTAAGTTAAACAGCAATCAATGTTTAATTTTAACAGCAATCGATGTGGACATAGTCAATAATCGATAGACACTTTGACTGGCGACAGAAATGGTCAATAATCGATAGGTTCAAAGGCAATCAATGTTCAAGTTAAACAATTGATGTGAAACTTCGACTGGTCAAGATACAACATTGTTAGTCAAAGTGGAACTTTGTATTAGACTTCGGATAAATGCGAAGTGGGACTTCGACTGCCACTTCGACTTGAATCATTTTACAGCGATGAAAATCATGATATTTCTTATAAAAATATTCTTGAAAATTGGTAATAAATATATTCATTTATTGATAATCACGAGATTTTGTTATCACCAAAATAAAAAGATAAAATATAAGAATGTTTCAACAATCTCTCCATTTTTGGTGATGACAAAACTCATGAGAATTTTCTAACATAAACATAAAGTCAAACATTAAACAGAAAATTCATGGATAAAAATACTCTTCCCCTTTTTGTCAATTACCAAAAAGGAAGGATCTTACCATTTGCATTGTCCTCACTGTTTGTGTGAAAATCTCTTACTATTTCTTGCCTTTGAAGAGTTTGAAGGAGAGGGGTTCAACAATACTTGTCATGAATTGGTACTCCTCTTTTACTTGCTCCCCATGAATGTGATGCTCCTCCTTGATGTGAGGCTCTCCCTTAGTTGATGCTCCTCTTGTTGTTGTTTGTCATTTCTTCAGTAGCTTCCCTGCATTTTTATAAAAAATCTTACAAGGATGTTAGTAGCATTGTGATTTAAATACTAACCAAATAATTTATTTGTGACTACTTTTTCAGATTTGAATTGGGTGAAGAGCCGACAGTCACCAATGCCTTGAGCATCCTTTCGTTCATGAAGCTCCAAGGCTAATCTGCAAACAACTTATTCAGAGATAGGTACCCAAGTCTTTTTGGGTCCTTGATGGTTAGATGCATAAAAATATCCTTTAGGAATACATACTAAGTGCCTAGTTGTGCATGTGTTTACTGTGTGGCCTAATTTATTACAATGTAAACAACAATAAATATAATTTATTTTATAGGCCTTCATGCTTTTTATTTGAAAACATTTGTTTTCTATAGAGGCCTTTTTTGAGGTCTTTTAGCTTCGTTTACAAATTTTGGTAATGGATATTTTTCAGGAAGCTTGACTTATTTTCATTTTTCAGGAGATTTGTATTCAAGGCCTTGTTTATTGTTGTCAGATTTTGAGCCTTTTAAACATAGGGCTGGAGATGTTTTACTTTTTGTTAATTTTCTAACATACTTTTTTAAATAAAGATTTTCTTCAGTTAGAGTTTTCAATTTTTCTTCTAACCCTAATTTTTCATTGTTCTTATTCATTAAATCTTCACACAAAAGATCGTTATTGTTTTTACTTTCTTTTAATTGAGTTCCCAATTGTTCCATTTCAGATTTTAGATTAGAATGAGTGTTTTCCAAGCAAGTAAGGTTATTTTTCAGATTTTTTTTAATTCTTTCACAATAGCCTTGTATTTTTCATAAAGTTCATTAAAGACTTTTTCTAAATCTTCAAATTTTGAACCTAATTCATTGCAAGAATTAAAAGATGGGTCAGATTGTACCTCATCTAGTCCAACCACGAGGGCTAGACTCACTTGCTCATTTTCAGATTCTGAACTTGAGACGTCTGTGGTGGAGACTTCTTCATTGTCCCATGCAGCTACCATAGACTTTCTCTTAAATTTTTTGTGCTTCTCATATCTTTTCTTAGCTTCTTCTTTGATTTTTCTTATTGACCAGTGTTCATGAGCTTAGGGCAGTTTGGTCTGAGATGATTAGACTTCCCACATTCATAACAGACTGGTTCTTTCATCCTTTTCTCTTTCTTTTGGATCCTTCTTTATCCATTCCTCTTTTCTTTAAATTTTTTTTGAAGATTGGACAGTACATCATCTACATCACTGTCTTCAGATCCTGCACTTTCTGAACTAGAAGAAGAAGTAGAAGGAGTAGCTATGACTTAAAAACATTAGTACCTACCTGCTTGGATGTGCCTTCTCTTAGTCATTTCATGTTTATTTCATGAGCAATTAATGACCCAATGAGTTTTCCAAGTGACATTGTAGAGAGGTCATTTGCTTCTTCGATAGCAGTGACCTTGAGAGTCCATGGGTTTCGTAGGGATCTGAGAGTTTTCCTTAACATGTCCCCAGTATTGTATGCCTTTCCAAGTGTAACGACGTAGGATCTGAATTACCAGTTATCCACTAGTAACCCGAACCGTGAACCGCCACCCACGAGGCGAAGCTTGGAAGGGTTAAAGGAAATGTCTGAGGAGAACATATAAGAAAGTGCAAAAACCACAAGAACTAACATAAACCACTATATATAACATCATGGCACAACTCAGAGCAGATCCAACAAAAGAGAAGAGTACAACAAGTACGTACACCAAAAGAGTACTACTCCCAGCATCTAAGTAGGACCAGCACCGGAGTGACCCGGTTCCTCGGCAACTGGGGCTGACGACGAACCACCTGAAAGGGAAGTGAGTGAGTCTCAAGAAGAGACCCAGTAGGGACACTAACCCCCACTGGCAAACTGTACAAAAAGTGTAGGAAAGTAAACTACACTGAAGTAATGCTGCACTAAAACACACAGAAATCGGTGGCATGACGCCCAACTCCTCACAGGAGCGCGTCAAAAGACTAGAACCTTATAGGCCCAACAGTACACAACACAACAACAGTCACTCCCACACAAGAGAGTAGGACCAGCTAGGGCCTGTGGGTTAGTGCCTCGACACCACAGAGTCCTCAAACCCTAGCCACGTGTGCACACTCAGACGCTCTCCCTCATGTCTGGTCCACGATCGATTTTCCCCTATGCCAGACTTAAACGGTAGAGAAGGTGCCCCATGGAAACCCGCTTGTAACCACCACAAGGGGCACGCACTAGATGGAGTCCCACTCGATGCCCAGTCTCACCGACGGAACAACTCAATGCCAATCATCCAGATAGAGACCAACTCAACGCCTGGGAGTAACACAACACAACCACAAGCACAACGAAGCACAACACACATATGTATAGACGCTCTCGATGCCTGGCACACCGCGCCAGGAGGCAGACACCACGTGTCCAAGCCTCGCACACGGAAAGGGGCCCAAACTATTGGGACTTCCCTCTAGGGTTGACGGCAGTGTCAACTGTTGTCGACCATATCTTGACAGCAAGGGGTCTTGCCGCCAAGTCCATCTCGAAGAGCTTAACAACAGCAGACCATGCTGTCAAGTTCATCAGCTTCCAGCAATGGATACGGCCCTAGGCTACTCCCTAAGGCAATCCAAGCCTAGAAAACATGATCCAAAGATGGGAAACACTTTCCCTCATCAGATAACATCATAATGAAACTGGAAAACACCGATCCAACGCTTGGATTGAGCAATACACACTCAAATTCCTTTCTTTCTCACAGAAGAATCAAGGGGAGTTTAGGGGTAGGATCCCTACCTCAAGATGCCAAAAACTCCAAAACAAAATCCCAAAATCATGTCGTTCATCCAAAGACACCCTGCGAGGCTGAACCTCCAAATCTCCCATTTCCTCACCCGATCCAAGGCTGCCACGAGCACCGCAACCTCCCCATGAGCTCCCATCGGCCGCCGGAAGTAGTGGAGTAGGAGAGAGGTGAAGGTGGTGGAGAGGAAGGGGAGAAGGGGGTGAAATGGGGGGCCTCGGGTTGCCACATAAAAACAGCCCCAGTCCAGGTTGACGTCAACATTTATTGCCTCCAAGTGAACTGCCATGAACTTAACAGAAACATTGATTGCCATCAAGTTCCTAACTTGAAAAACTCCAGAAATCCTGTTAGATGGAAACATCTATTGATGCCAAGATAAGGTTGACAACACACTTCACTGTCGTCAACACAATGTCGACGTCAATCAATCTTATCATCAAGCCCAAGGCCTTACAACCTCCCCCCTTAATAGAATTTCACCCTCAAAATTCAAACAAGAACAAGATAGAATAAGATCTTACAAAAGAGGTACAGAAACTGCTCATGCATCTCGTCCTCCCTCTCCCAGGTCGACTCGCCACTCGAGTGCTGCTGCCAAGCAACACGAACTAGTGGAATCACTTTGTTCCTCAACCTTTGAACTCGACGATCCTCAATATACAATGGGAACTCTGGCAGTGTCAACACTAGTGTCACCTCAGTCCATTCTGAACTCGGGAGAATGTGCGACTCATCCGCAAGGTACTATCGTAATATCGATACATGGAACACATCGTGGACCGCTGCCAACTTTGAAGGTAACTATAACCGGTACGCCAAACCTCCAGTACGCTCAGTGATGGTGAAGGGTTTGATATAGCGGGGACTCAGCTTCCCACGCCTACGAAATCTCATCACCCCCTTCATAGGGGACAAATACCTAGTCCCCCACCTAAAACTCAAGCGGTCGCCTACGCTGGTCTGCATAACTCCTCTACCGGATCTGAGCTGTCTGAAGCTTCTACCTGATAAGCTACACCACCTCCACTGACTACTGAACCAACTCTGGCTTGGTGTTAACACGCTCACCCACCTCAAACCAGTCAAGAGGAGTACGACATGGTCATCCATATAGAGCCCCATAGCGTGCCATGCCGATGTTGGAGTGATAACTATTATTATATGCAAACTCAACCAATGGCAAGTGGGCTGCCCACGATCTCTGCCACTCTAAAGACCAAGCTCGCAGCATGTCTTCTAAGGTCTAGATAGTCTGCTCCAACTATCCATTTGACTGTGGGTGGTAGGTAGAGCTAAACGCCAACTCTATCCCCAAAGGTCTCTGAAAGCTATGCCATAACCCAGAAGTGAAGCGAGGATCTCTATATGACACAATAGAGATCAGGACCCCATGCAAAGAAACAATCCACTCCACGTAAATCCTGGCCAACCTACTCACCCCCTAGCCAGCTCTATTGGGCAGAAATTGGGTAGTCTTCGTCAATCTATCCACAAGCACCCAAATACTATCATAACCTCCTAATGTCTTCGGCAATCCACACACAAAATTTGTCATCACATGGTCCCACTTCCACATGGGAATCTCCAGCGGTTGTACAAGCCCTCCTGGGCACTAGTGCTCGCCCTTCACCTACTGACAGACCAAACACCTACCAACGAAAGCTACTATGTCTCTCTTCATCCCAGGCCACCAAAACTATCGTCTCAAAATGTGGTACATCTTGGTTGACCGTGAATGAATAGAGGATCAGGACCCATGTGCCTCCTGCAACACTGCTCTCCTAACGAACTCCTCAATTGGCATGTAGTGTCTGTATTAGAACTTGACAGTACTATCATCATGTAACTCTTTCGCTAGAAATAGCAGCACTCTGTGAAACTCAAGATCTGCCTGCTGAGCCTTTATAACTTTCCGAACAATGCTGGAGCAAATGACAAATTGCCTAGCATACACTGCTGTCATCTGGTGGAGACTTTGAAGGACCCCTCAGCTGCAGACTACCACAACTGCCACTATCTCAACATGAGATAGCTAATCTATGCCTTCCTACTCAGTGCATCTGCAACTACATTAGCCTTCCCAAGCTGATAATCAATACTAAAATCATAGTCCTTCATATACTCCATCCAGTGCCGCTACCTCATATTTAAGTCCCTTTGTGAAAAGACATACTGCAGGCTTGGGTGGTCGGTACGAACCACAACCTAACTCCATACAACTAGTGATGCCAGATCCTAAAAGCAAAAACCACATCTGTCAGCTCCAGGTCGTGAGTGGGGCAGCTTTCCTTGTGGGGCTTTAGCTGACGCATAAGCCACCACTCTACCATGATGCATCAAAATTGCTCCCAACCCAACTCTAGAAGCTTATATGCAGACCTCAAAACCCTCAGTACCTGAAGGTAACACTAGGATTGGTGCCGACGTAAGCAATAACTTCAACTCTATGAAGCTCTGCTCACACTACTCTGACCACTCAAACGGTACTCCCTTCCTCATCAAATGAGTCAGGCGTGCAAGAATCTGTGAAAAAATTCTAATAAACCTGCGGTAGTAACCAACCAAGCCTAAAAAACTACGTATCTTTGTCACTGTGCGGGGTCTCTCCCACTGTAAAACCGCCTAGATCTTTGCTGGATCAACAGAAACACCGTCACTTGAGATCACGTGACCCAAAAAGGGAACCTGCTGCATCCAAAACTCACACTTACTGAGCTTGGCATACAGCTGGTGCTCTCGTAAAGTCTACAACATGATCCTTAGGTGTTGGGCGTGCTCCTCCTTTGAAGCAGAGTACACTAAAATGTCATCAACAAACACCACGACAAACTGTACTGGTGGAACACCCTGTGCATCAGATCCATAAAGTCCACTGACGCATTGGTGAGCCCAAATGGCATCACCAAGAACTCAAAGTGCCCATATCTGGTCTTGAAGGCTATCCTCTCCACATTTAAATCTTTGATCCGTAGCTGATGGTAGCCAGACCTCAAGTCAATCCTAGAGAATACTCGAGCCGACTGAAGCTGATCAAAGAGATCATCAATCCTAGGTAGTAGATACCTATTCTTGATGGTCACTTGATTCAACTTTCTATAATCAATACACAATCGCAGGCTACCATCCTTCTTCTTTACAAACAATACTGGAGACCCCCAGGGAGAAAAGCTAGGGCAAATGTAGCCTTTCATCAACACCTTTTCCAACTGCCTCTTCAATTCCCGTAGTTCTGCTGGTGCTATGTGGTACGGTGTCTGTGCGAAAGGTGCAGTGCCAGGAACAAGCTCAATAATAAACTCAATCTCTCTAATTGGTGGTAGAACAGGCAGCTCGTCTGGAAAGATGTCTAGAAACTCATAAACTATCAGAATGTCTTCCACACCACGAGGTGTCTAGTCAGCAAACACAGCAGTAGCAAGAAAACCCTGGCTCGTAGAAGCCAAGAACCTCCGTGCCCTCAAAGCAAAAATCAGAAAATCAGGAAGAAAGAGGTATAATTAATACTCTCGAAGTAGAAGGCAGCTCCTCTAGGTATCTGAAAGTATACCCTCTTCTTCTTGCAATCTACCACTACACCGTACTGCTCAAGCCTGTCCATACCTAAAATCACATCAAAATCTTGCAACTGCATATCAAACAGACAAGCTGGCAAACTCTGACCCTGAATTTGCACTTGTACCTCCTCAACACAGTACGAGGTAACCACAAAGTCTCTTGTCAGCAGCTCACCAACAAGATCACTGGACATTGATGATCAGTCTGTCCCCATGTAATTTTAATTAATTACATATATATTTTGGTGTTTAATAAAACTAAACTAGTTTTTATCAATAATATCTAATGAATATTTCATAAGTCTTAAAGTACAGGAAAAATTACCAAGGTCAAACAAGCCAATAAAGGTATGCATTACGTCTCTGAAGCTTTAATCTTTTCAACATAATATTTCTCAAAGTTCATATCGATTTCTGTTAAAGATCATAACGGTTTCTGTATAAGTATAACGATTTCCTTATAAGACTGAAAAGTCATGTTGTTTCAAGCAAGTCGATGTCATAACGATTCTATAAGTCCTCGCAACGATTTCTTTAGAAAGCGTAACGACTTGTCTGTCATAACGATTCTATAAGTCATCACAACGATTTCTTTAGAAAGCGTAACGACTTGCCTGTCATAACAATTCTATAAGTCATCGCAACGATTTCTTTAGAAAGCGCAACGACTTTCCTGTCATAACGACTCTATAAGTTATCGCAACGATTTCTTTAGAAAGTGAAACGACTTGCCCGTCATAACGACTCTATAAGTTATCACAACGATTTCTTTAGAACTCGTAATGACTTGCTCGCCGCAACGATTCTATAAGTTATCGTAACGATTTCTTTAGAACTCGCAACGACTTGCTTGTTGTAACGATTTCATAAGTTACCGTAACGATTTCTTTAGAACTCGCAACGACTTGCCTGTTGTAATGATTTCATAAGTTACCGTAACGATTTCTTTAGAACTCGCAATGACTTGCTCGCTCATAACGATTTGCTTTGCACAAAGATTTCTTTAAGCGCTCACAACGATTTGCTTTGCGCAACAATTTCTTTAGAGCTCATAACGACTTGATAAGTGTTCATAACGATTTGCTCTCTATAATGACTTGTTAGTATTCATAACGATTTCATAAGTCATATAGACAACGACTTTACAGTTTATATCAACTTGATTTTTATCTTATCTCTTGAAGCGTTGACTAGTCAAAGTCACGCATATATCTATATGTCACTCCTGCATTTACGAGTTCTGAACGTATCTCTGCATGCATGCAGACAATATCGTCCATTATTGTGCTTACTCTGTATACATCTTTTAAAACAAGCTATTTGGGATTGCTATTCTAGTGAATACTCACATCAACGTATACTGACAAACAAGAGACAGTTTGAGTTGTCTGTTTTTCTAGCATTTAATGTGCGCAGGGTCCTGAAGACTTTCTATCATACAACGTTGGACCCAGACGTCAGAAGACCCTATCTCTTTGCGTGCTCAAATGGATAAAAAATAGTTGAAGCTTCCAAATGTCAAACAGTCTAACGACTATCAATCCAAGAGACAATGGTTACCTCAATAGGACTAATTCAAATAGAAGATATAAATTCAAACCCACAAAGAGAAGAGATACACGATCTGGTATTCAAGCATTCAAATTCTTCGGCAAGAAGTCCAGAGCCAAGAACTTCATTCCACCTAGCTTTCGCTCTTTGCTCTCCTGAATGTAGTGAAAATCTTGAGAGAGCTTGTGTAGTTCTGAGAGCGTGCTTAGCTTAGATTCTTTACTCTCAGTGGTAGTTGCTTCAGATCTTGGCTTGTTAAAAGCTTGATCTAGGGGCGTGAATTTCATTCATTTCTCTTTGAGGAGTTGTTTCCCTTCGGTTGTGAAGGAAGACCTGGTGGTATCCAGGGTGCTGTTTCCCTTTCAGTTGTGAAGGAAGATCTGGTGGGGTATCCAGGGTGGTGTTATTTCCCTTCGGGTGTGAAGGAAGACCAGCTGAGCTGGGTGTTGTAGCGTCCTTAGGGGGACTGTACCTTAGTAGCGGAATCCTGAGTTGTTGCTCAGGGACTGGACGTAGGACTCCTAAGGAGAGGAGGTCCGAACCAGGATAACCCTTGTGTTGTGTGATTGTCTTCTTTGTGTGTTTGATATTTAAACTAACAGTCACTAACCTCTATCGAAGAACGTTGTGGTGTGAATGTTTTTGATTTACAGGTATTAATAGATTAAATTTAAAAGACCCATTCACCCCCCCCCCCCCCTCTCTGGGCTCGTCAACTGGGCAACAAGTGGTATCAGAGCGAGTCTCTTCGACAAGAAAAAGGATCCAACGATCTGAAGAGTAAAGATCCATGGCAGCCCAAGGTAACTTTGAAGGTCAGTCTATCAACTGACCCCCTCTCTTCGATGGTGAAGATTATCCTTACTAGAAGACCAGAATGGAATACTTTCTACAAGGCCACGACTATCAAATTTGGTCCATAGTGGAAGAAGGTGATCTGGTAGTCTCAAATGAGAAAGCTCAATGGACAGATGATGACAGAAAGAAGATCTCCTTGAATTGCAAAGCAAGAGCATCTTATGTTGTGCTCTAAGTAAGAAGGAATTCAACAGAGTTTCAGCCTGCAAATCCTCAATGGAAATGTGGGAAAAGCTCAGGATCACATATGAAGGCACAGACAAGGTAAAGGAGACAAGAATCGACATTCTTGTCACTCAGTATGAGAGATTTCAGATGCAATCAGGTGAATCCATAACTCAAATGTTCAGTCGGTTCACTGACATCACAAATGGACTAGCTAGTCTGGGGAAAACCTATGAGATTGGAGACATGGTGAGGAAAATACTTAGATCCTTACCGTCCTCATGGACCCCAAAGGTCACAGCAATAGAAGAAGCTAATGACCTGAAGAGAATGTCAGTAGAAAAGCTCATTGGGTCCCTCATGGCCCATGAGATCAACATGGAAAGGCTAGGAGAGTCCTCTAGCAGAAAGAAGCACTCCAACGCCTTAAAAGCTGAAGAAGATTCACCAGAAGTAAGTTCAGCTGAGAGTGAAAGTGATGCAGACAGCGAGAATGAGGAAGCAATGCTATCTAGAAAATTGCAGCGAATTTTGGCTAAGAAGAAGAAATTCCAATCTGGTAGAAGGCACTTCAAAAGGAATAAGGACTTCAAGAAGCCAGATGGAAAAGAAATAAAGAAAGGAGAACCCATCTGCTATGAATGTAAGAAGTCAGGACACATTAAAGCTGAGTGTCCAAAATTCAGAAGCCGGAGTTCAGGAAGAAGGACAGCTCCAAGAAGTTCAGAAAGTACAAAAGAAGGCGATGGCAGCAGCATGGGAAAACAGTAGCGACTCAGACAGTGAGTCAAGCTCCTATAGTGATAAAGAAGAAGCCAACTTGGCCTTCATGGCTAATACTGAAGAAAAGGATATCTCTCGAGCATCCAAATGGTATTTGGATAGTGGGTGCTCAAGACACATGTCAGGAAACCAGAAGTTATTCTCTCATCTCCAAGCTGAATAAGGAACAGTCACTTATGGAGATAATGGGAAAGGAACAGTGATAAGCAGTGGCTCTGTGAATAACAAAGGAAAAACAGTCATAGAAGATGTGTTATTAGTCAAGGGATTGAAGCACAATCTCATTAGCATCAGCCAGCTGTGTGACAGAGGCCATCAGATCAAGTTTCAAGAGTCAAAGTGCAGCATACTGAAGGATGGAGCAGTCATCCTTGAAGCTAATAGAGAAAAGAATTTGTATGTGCTCTATCTTGAGGAACTCAAGGAACAAAACGTCTGTCTGGCAGCAAATAGGGATAAATCTACTGAATTATGGCACAGACGACTAGGTCATTGCAGCATAGATGGCATGAGAAAATTGCTGAAGAAGAATCTTGTGGAAGGTCTACCTAAGGTCAGTGCAAAAATGGATGGTGTCTATAGACCTTGTGCTAAGGGAAAGCACACCAAGAGCTCCTTCAAGTCAAGACAGTGGTGACCACCTCAAAACCCTTAGAACTCCTTCACATGGATCTATTTGGGCCAATGAGGACTACTAGTCTTGGAGGAAAGAACTTTGGATTTGTCATAGTTGATGATTACTCAAGATTCACATGGGTGTCATTCCTAGAGCATGAGGATGACACATTTGAAAACTTTGTCAGTTTCAGTAAGAAAGTTCAGAAGGATCAAAAGTTCAGCATTGTTTCTATCCGATTAGATGATGGTGGTGAATTTCAGAATGAAAAGTTTGCTAAGTTCTGTGAAGATCAGGGAATTGAGCATAATTTCTCAGCACCAAGGACACCACAGCAAAATGGAATTGCTGAGAGAAAGAATAGAACCCTATTGGATATGGCAAGAACTATGCTATCTGAATATGATCTGCCAAGGTATTTCTGGGCCGAGGCAATCACACAGCAAGCTACATTATCAACAGAGTTATGATCAGGCCAATCCTAAAGAAGACTGCATATGAACTGTTCAAAGGAAAGAAACCAAAGATCAGCCACTTCAGGACATTTGGATGTCCTTGCTTCATCCACAACAATGGAAAAAGAGACATTGGTAAGTTGGATGTCAAATCAGATGAAGGCATCTTCATGGGGTACACCTCTAAACCCAAAGGCTATAGAGTGTTTAATAAACGCACTTTATTAATTGAACAGTCTGTACACATTATCTTTGATGAAACTAACCCTTCCTTGAGAAAGGAAGAAGATAGTGATAATGATGATGCAGATAAGCTGTCCAAAAAACTAAAGAATACATCAATTGAGGACAAGGATGATCCACCTCTGGAAGACTTGCAACAAGAGAAATTACTCATGAAAATCTTCCAAAGGAGTGGAGACACAAGAAAGATCACTCACTTGAAAATATTATTGGTGATCCATCCGTAGGGGTAAGAACAAGAGGTAATGTTATTCCCTGTGATTACCTAGCTTTTGTTTCTCAAATAGAGCCTAGGATAGTCAATGAAGCTCTTACTGATGAATCTTGGATAATAGCCATGCAAGATGAACTAAATCAATTCAAGAGAAACCAAGTATGGTCACTTGTTCCTAGACCATCAGACCGTCCAGTCATTGGCACCAAATGGGTGTTCAGAAATAAACTGGATGAAATTGGTGTTATCTTAAGAAATAAGGCCAGATTGGTAGCTCAAGGCTATTCTCAAGAGGAAGGCATAGATTTCGATGAAACCTATGCACCTGTAGCTAGACTTGAGGCTATTAGAATATTACTTACATATGCATCAGCCTTGAATTTAACATTATTTCAAATGGATGTTAAATCTGCATTTTTAAATGGTTTTATAAAAGAGGAAGTTTATGTGGAACAACCGCCGGGTTTTGATGACACAGAATTTCCTAATCATGTTTTCAAACTTCACAAGGCATTATATGGTTTAAAGCAAGCACCTAGAGCCTGGTATGAAAGGCTTAGTTCTTTTCTTTTAAAATATGGTTTCAGTAGAGGTCAAGTAGATAGTACTCTTTTCATAAAGTCAAAGGTCAAACACATTCTACTAGTCCAAATTTATGTAGATGATATTATTTTTGGGTCTACTGATGAATCCCTTTGCAAGTACTTTGAAAAGTTGATGCAGGGAGAATTTGAAATGAGCATGATGGGAGAACTCAATTATTTCCTTGGACTACAAATCAAACAAGGAAAGGAATGAACTCACATCTATCAAGCAAAGTACAAAAAGAACTCTTAAAGAAATTTGGATTCGATAATACCAAACCACTGTCAACACTAATGAGTACATCAACAAGAATGGACAGTGATAAAGATGGTAAGAAAGTAGATCAAAAGATCTACAGAGGTATGATAGGTTCACTTCTTTATTTAACAGCTAGTAGACCTGATATTTTATATAGTGTATGCATGTGTGCTAGGTATCAAGCAGATCCTAGAGAATCACATTTAATTTCTGTGAACAGAATATTTAGATATTTAGCAAGAACTCATGACTTAGGTCTGTGGTATCCAAAATATTGTGAAATTACCTTAGTAGGTTATTCTGATGCTGACTATGCTGGATGCAAGTTAGATAGAAAAAACACCAGTGGTTGTTGTCAATTTCTTGCAGGATGTTTGATATCTTGGTCTTCAAAGAAACAAAATTCAGTGGCACTATCTACAGCTGAAGCTGAATACGTAGCTGCTGGAAGTTGTTGTACACAACTCTTATGGATAAAGCAACAACTTGAAGATTTCGGATTAAACATCAAATCCATCCCACTGTTGTGTGACAACACCAGTGCCATTAATCTCACCAAGAATCCAGTTCAACATTCAAGGACCAAGCATATTGAGGTTAGATATCATTTTATTCGTGATCATGTTGCAAATGGTAATATTGAAATATCTTTTATTGATACAAATGGTCAGTTAGCAGACATTTTCACAAAAGCCTTACCCGAGAATTAGGCATGTGCAATTTGTGAAAAAAGTTCTGTTTAAAACCGGCACATTAAATTTAGAATTAAGCAGTTTTTCCCTCCATGGCTTTAAGCAAAAGAAATTCAAATTATCCTTTGTAACCGCTCTCTCATTGAAGTTGGTTTGAATAGTCAAACTCTTTTGTCTTCTTCTGCCGCCTTTTGGCGCCTCACTTTCCCCAGTGCATTTATTTATTCATAAAATCAATGACAAACGATTCGTATCTCATCGTCTACCTTTCCCCCTTTTCATCCTGTCGCATGAGCCGATGCCCTAACAACTCATACCTCAACCCTCTGCAAATTTGAACCTTCCTCCTCCTTCCCACAAAATTTCTTGAGGATTCCTTCTCTTCTCCTTCCGTTTCAACCCTCCAGAGACTTTCCCACCTGAATCCATGGCCGCACCAGTCATCGCCGGCAGTTTGGGTGGCTACAGCGCCGAGTTTCTCACTCCTGAGCAGCAGGAGAGGTTTACCTTTGTGAAGACGAAGCTCTGTGGAATAAAGAAGTCGATGTTGCTAATCTGAGGAAAAATGGAATGAGCAGCGTGGTAGAATTGATCAATCAGATGCAGTGGATGGAAGTTACCACCTTTTCCGAGGATAGTTATCCGGACCTGGTAAAAGCATTCTTCGTTTGTTTGAGAACAGAGGAAGATGGGTCCCTAGTTTCTTCAGTAAAGGGAACCCTGATTAGAATAGACCCTGAGTTGCTGAAGATGTTGTTTGATGTGAAGACTTCCGGGTTTAGTGGGGTTCACACTATGGACGCCCAAGTGAAAGGTTTGGGAATTGTAGGGCCGGGCTTCAAGCTAAGGGATGGCAAGCTTGATATAAATCAACTAACTGCTTTCAACCACTTCCTTCATTTTATTGTATGCCAAATCTTAGTTCCCAGAAGTGCAACATTTTCATCTTGCACAAAGGTCGACTCTGACATGATGTACTGGGCCATTCAAAATAAGGAGATAAATATGGCCGCAGTGATGATGGAAAGAATGAAATTTGCCAGAGATCAGATTTGGGACACCAAGAGCAAGTTAAATGTGTCCCTGCCCTATGCCCACCTACTTACCAAGATCTTCAAACACTTCGGTGTTGATCTTTCTGGGGCAGTTGTAGAGAAAATGGGCCAAGCAATTAGGTCCAGGAACCTGAAGAAGAGTGGCTTCTCTGTGGAAAATGGTGTCTGGTCCAAGGCTTCAGTTACTGAAGGCGAAGCCATCATTGACGACACCTCAGTTGTTCATCAGGAAATGGGATCAGTGGCTATGATTCTAGAATTGCCAGTGGAGTCAGTTTCAGTTCCAGCAGTTGGAGCAGCAGAATCATCAGGCCCCTCTATAGCAGAAGTTCAGCCTGAAATTACAGTAGAAGAAGAAAGAGTATCAGTAGCAGCTTCAGAATTTCCAGAAGAATTAGCTCTAAATTTTGCATAGAGGAGAATTGAGGATATTCTCCCAGAGGATATTATTCCAGTTGAGGACCCACTACCCTCAACTGTTGTTGCATCTATTCTCTCAGATATTATTGATTGATTCCTTCCACCACTAGTGCTCTAGAAACTAGTGGCAGAGTTGCTGAAGAGGTTGTGGCATCAGGCCACATTGATGTGCCAATGGAAGATGTTCCAGTAGAGCTAGAGCACCCAGCTGCTCAGGGTGACTCTGTGATGGCGGATGCTCCCATTGAGGGGGAGCAAGTATCAACTGAAGAAGATGCTCCTATTGAGGGGGAGCTATCAAAAGAAGGCTCTGCAGAAGCAACTCCAGTTGTTGATGGTCAGGAGGAAAGGCATAGAGATTCTCCAAAATTGGATGACAGAGAAGGGGAGACTGCAAGCTCTTCGAGCTCAGATGATGATCAACCTCCTCCAGCAAAAGAAGGCAAGAAGAAAGGAAAAGAAGTTGCCTCTGAAGTTCCTTTCCTGGCTGAGACACCTTTTGAGAGGCAGGCCAAACAGAAAATTGTTATAAATTTGAAGCCTGTGATTGAAAGGCTGAATGTGCAAGGTGAGCTATTATGTTCTCTCCAGTCAGATGTAAACTCTATATTTCTGAGCCAAGCTTCAGCCAACAAAGAGTTAGCTCAAATCAGAAATGCTATGAAATGGTTTAATAAGGAGTTGAGTAGCATGAAAGACATGCTCTCGGATATTATTAAGGTAGTTGGAGTTCCAGCTCCTCCTCCTCCAGCAGCTCAGGAGCCTGGAGAAAATGTGTCTGAGCCATCAGGGCCAGCTGATCAGGTTGAAGGGCCTCCATGGCCATCTGAGCAAGGGTCAGGGCCATTGGAGAGTGAGTCTGTGTAGAAAGAGGCAGAAGAGTCCTTAGCACCCAAGCCCCCAGCTCCCTCTTCTCCCTTCACACACCTATTCCTCCAACTTCACCCTCAGCTCCTCCTACTCCACAAACATTCAAGAAGCCTCAATCTAGACCAATTTCCTCTCCCACTCCATTTCCTCCTCATTCCACTTCATCTCCTTCTCTTATCCTTGAGGCCCCTCCAGTATCCTCAGCTGGAGCCTCCTCCTCCTCCTCCTCTGGTCCTTCCCTTGGACCAGTTGATGACCTCCCAACTACTTCCCACTCTTTTCTTCATCCTACTCCTCCACCCTCTTTCATCACTATCATACCTGAAAGAGCCCAACTTAACTCTCCCTTTATGGAACAAATAAAGGATGAGTTTGAGGAAGGGATCCTCAGGTCTGTGTTGAAGGTTGGTGAACATGTTCATAGGGCAGACCCTTCTAGTCCTGCCCCCAAGAAGAGGAAACTTACATCTACTTCCTCCCTTTCCTCTGAACCCAAATACCCACCTTTGTGGTTCTCTCTCACAGTGGACAACAAACATAACCCACTGTATAGGGAATACCTTTCTAAAGTGGTTCTTGCCACCATCATTAACCTTCATTTTCAAAATCTTTCAGATCATTTGAACACCATTCTACCCTACACTTCTCTTTCAAAATCAGAAAAATCTAAAATTTTCTCTCTTGCCCACTCCAAATCAGAAGACCAGTGGGGCAAAGGTCACAAGGATCTCTTCAAGAAATTGTTCTTGCCAAATCTGCTAGATTCCCTCCTAGGGACCACTCCCTGACCTTATCAGAGTGGTCCAGAATATATCATAGGGAACTTTGGGCACCCTTCATTCAAAAGGAAATAAAAATGATCAGGCATTTCATGCTATTCAACAACTACATATATGTTCATAGACTTCCAGAGGTTGAGCTCAGCCAATTCAGAAAGGCCATTTCAGCTCTAACCGGATATCTCTCTATCTTCAGATGTTCAGGTAGATTTTGCTACCCTCCAAGTACCTGAAGAGATAGCCCTTCCTCAAATCCATTTCCTTGTCATGGAATCCTCTGTAGGATCCATCATCTTTGAGCGTTTTGCCAGAGTAATGGGTAGAATTAAAGTACAGAAAGGCTGCCTGGTTGCTTTTCCTAGATTCCTATTTAGGGAATATCACCAGGGGCATGTAAGTGCTGAAGTTCTAGCCCCCATTCTGTCTGAATGTGAAAGGCTGACATCCTCAGAATGGTCCAAGTTCTACCCCTTGTCAGCTCTGCAGTTGTTTGCACTCAATGAAGCTCAGGCCAGGGAAGGCAAACCAGCCATTTCTCCAGCTACTTTCCTGGATATGAATTCTATACATCTTGTTGATGACCCTTTCAAAGTCTGGGAAGAAAGATACAAAGTGTATGTAGCCCTGCATAAAGCTCTCCGAGACAATCACAATCACTATCCTGTGACCATGGACCAATTCCTCACCTGTGCCAGCTTTGGGACTCGTCGATTCCTCAAGATGAACATGGACCAGAATGCATATGTTGATCTCCTCTATCAGCACCTAGATCTTCATCTCAAAAGGATGGCTTCCTCCATGGGACCAACCTACTCTGTATCTTTTGGAGTCTTTAAAACTCATTTTGAAGAGCAGGAAGCACAGGCATGGGAAACCATTTCCCATTTTGCCTCTCTTTTGTCTCCTGCCTTCTATTTACCTGTACCACCTCAAAGTTAATGAAAATTCCCTTGGTCACCTGCTTCCATCTTTTCTCTTCTTTCTTTATCTCAGATTGTCTTTTTGCTCAATGACAAAAAGGGGGAGAAAATTAACATGTCTGAAATACATTCCAATAATATTTAAGGGAGAAAATTAGCATGTCTTATCTTCAGACTGATTTCAAATATTTTTTTTCATGCACATTGTTCAGTTTTGTCATCACCAAAAAGGGGGAGATTGATGATCAGTCTGTCCCCATGTAATTTTAATTAATTACGTATATATTTTGATGTTTAACAAAACTAAACTAGTTTTTATCAATAATATCTAATGAATATTTCATAAGTCTTAAAGTACAGGAAAAATTACCAAGGCCAAACAAGCCAATAAAGGTATGCATTACTTCTCTGAAGCTTTAATCTTTTCAACATAATATTTCTCAAAGTTCATATCGATTTCTGTTAAAGATCATAACGGTTTCTGTATAAGTATAACGATTTCCTTATAAGACTGAAAAGTCATGTTGTTTCAAGCAAGTCGATGTCATAACGATTCTATAAGTCATCGCAACGATTTCTTTAGAAAGCGTAACAACTTGTCTGTAATAACGATTCTATAAGTCATCGCAACGATTTCTTTAGAAAGCGTAACGACTTGCCTGTCATAACGATTCTATAAGTCATCGCAACGATTTCTTTAGAAAGCGCAACGACTTTCCTGTCATAACGACTCTATAAGTTATCGCAACGATTTCTTTAGATAGCGCAACGACTTGCCTGTCATAACGACTCTATAAGTTATCACAACGATTTCTTTAGAACTCGTAACGACTTGCTCGCCGCAACGATTCTATAAGTTATCGTAATGATTTCTTTAGAACTCGCAACGACTTGCCTGTTGTAACGATTTCATAAGTTACCGTAATGATTTCTTTAGAACTCACAATGACTTGCCTATTGTAACGATTTCATAAGTTACCGTAACGATTTCTTTAGAACTCGCAATGACTTGCTCGCTCATAACGATTTGCTTTGCACAAAGATTTCTTTAAGCGCTCACAACGATTTGCTTTGCGCAACGATTTCTTTAGAGCTCATAACGACTTGATAAGTGTTCATCACGATTTGTTCTCTATAATGACTTGTTAGTATTCATAACGATTTCATAAGTCATATAGACAACGACTTTACAGTTTATATCAACTTGATTTTTATCTTATCTCTTGAAGCATTGACTAGTCAAAGTCACGCATATATCTATCTGTCACTCCTGCATTTATGAGTTCTGAACGTATCTCTGCATGCAGGCAGACAATATCGTCCATTATTGTGCTTACTCTATATACATCTTTTAAAACAAGCTATTTGGGATTGCTATTCTAGTGAATACTCACATCAACGTATACTGACAAACAAGAGACAGTTTGAGTTGTCTGTTTTTCTAGCATTTAATGTGTGCAAGGTCCTGAAGACTTTCTATCATACAACGTTGGACCCAAACGTCAGAAGACCCTATCTCTTTGCGTGCTCAAATGGATAAAAGATAGTTGAAGCTTCCAAATGTCAAACAGTCTAACGACCATCAATCCAAGAGACAACGGTTACTTCAACGGGACTATTTCAAATAGAAGATATAAATTCAAACCCATAAAAGAGAAGAGATACACGATATGGTATTCAAGCATTCAAATTCTTCAGCAAGAAGTCCAGAGCCAAGAACTTCATTCCACCTAGCTTTCGCTCTTTGCTCTCCTGAATGTAGTGAAAATCTTGAGAGAGCTTGTGTAGTTCTGAGAGCGTGCTTAGCTTAGATTCTTTGCTCTCAGTGCTAGTTGCTTCAGATCTTGGCTTGTTAAAAGCTTGATCTAGGGGCGTGAATTTCATTCATTTCTCTTTGAGGAGTTGTTTCCCTTCGGTTGTGAAGGAAGACCTGGTGGTATCCAGGGTGCTGTTTTCCCTTCAGTTGTGAAGGAAGACCTGGTGCGGTATCCAGGGTGGTGTTATTTCCCTTCGGGTGTGAAGGAAGACCAGCTGAGCTGGGTGTTGTAGCGTCCTTAGGGGGACTGTACCCTAGTAGTGGAATCCTGAGTTGTTGCTCAGGGACTGGACGTAGGACTCCTAAGGAGAGGAGGTCTGAACCAGGATAATCCTTGTGTTGTGTGATTGTCTTCTTTGTGTGTTTGATATTTAAACTAACAGTCACTAACCTCTATCGAAGAACGTTGTGGTGTGAATGTTTTTGATTTACAGGTGTTAATAGATTAATTTTAAAAGACCCATTCACCCCCCCCCCTCTGGGCTCGTCAACTGGGCAACAGACATTCCCATGTCCAGCTCCTCAAGAGAGTCTAAGAACTCCTTAGAAATAAAAGAGTGGGAAGCACCAGAATCAACCAATACTTTAGTTGCACTGCCAAAAATAGTAATGGTACCTTATGTAGATCCTGACTCTTGTCTTAAAAAGACATAAGTCTCCACAAAGAAAATATGAAGAAAAATAAAGAGGAGAATGGAGCACAACTCCTGGATTTGTACGTGATCGTCAGACATACATGGGTGTCGAAGGAGTATGAATAAAAAAATGCAGCCAGTGCAAATAAGGAGTGATCGAGAGAAATATCTTTAGCGAGGAGATTGAGACGATGGGATTCTTCTCTTATTCTACGAACACGACCGGCTATGGTAGAAGACTTCTTCAATTTCATTAAACTGAAACAACAAAGATAAAAGAAAGACAATATGGATTAGCCAAGTGAATGTGTAGTATCAAATTCTTAAAGAGAAATAAAGGAGATGAAGCCGGGGAGGGCAGGGGCGGGTGGGGCTGGGGGTGGGCTGAGGCGTGTGCACTTTTTTAAAAAACAAATAGGTTATCACTTGTTTTTATTTTGAGAGAGATTTACATAGGATAAAATTTTCACTTTTAAAAAAAAATTGGTAACCAAACAGGTTAAGATGTCTGACCTCCTTCTTTTTTAAATTTAAGAGAAAAAACTGTTAAAAAAGTACATCCAAACACCCCATAAAGACATAGGTAAGAAGTATGCATGTTGTGTGTGATGAAAAGATTAAGTATTTTTTATAGGGGTTCTCCTTTCGTGTCAGACGCGTGAGTGATACGGCGATCTTAGAGAAGTCCTTGATGAACCGCCTGTAGTATCCAGCCAGTCCTAGGAAGCTTCTTATTTCGGTGACGTTGGTTGGTCTCTCCCAGTTGAGTACAGCTTCGACTTTGGAGGGATCAACAGAGATGTCGTCTTTTGAGATGACATGGCCCAAGAAAGACACTTCCTCGAGCCAGAATTCGCACTTGCTTAATTTTCATATAGTTTGTTGTCTCGTAAGACTTGCAGTGCGGTCCTCAAGTGTTCTTCATGATCTTCCTTGGTCTTTGAATATATGAGGATATCGTCGATGAAGACGACCACAAACTTGTCAAGGTATGGCCGATATATGCTGTTCATGAGTTGCATAAAGGCTGCAGGAGCATTGGTTAGACCAAAAGGCATAACAACAAATTCGTAATGTCCATACCTGCTCCTGAAGGCCGTTTTGAAGATATCGTCATCCTTGATTCTCATTTGATGATAACCAGATCGAAGGTCGATCTTGGAGAAGTATGGGGCTCCAGATATCTGGTCGAATAGTTCATCTATCCTAGGCAATGGGTACTTGTTCTTGATGGTCAATTGGTTGAGCTGACGATAGTCGATGCATAGTCTCATCGACCCATCCTTCTTCTTGACGAATAGTACAGGTGCTCCCCAAGGGGAGGTACTTGGTCTGATGAACCCCTTCTCTAGCAGCTCCATCAGTTGTGCCTTCAATTCCTTCAGCTCGACAGGTGACATCCGGTATGGTTGACGTGATACCGGTGCAGCTCCAGGAGTCAACTCGATGGCGAAGTTGACGTCACGTTCAGGGGGAACCCCTGGCAGGTCTTCGGGGAATACATCTGGGTAGTCCTATACTATATGTATGTCCTCTATCTTGGAACCCTTATTTTCCACTACTACGGCTGCTAGGAAGGCAATACAACCTTTCCTCATCATGTTGTGGGCTTTTATGGCGGAGACTAGAGACATCCGTCTCTTATGTCTAATCCCAGAGAATGCCAATTTGGGAAAGTCACTAAAGGTAACCTTCCCTTTCTTACAGTCGACATTTGCCCCATATGCGGACAACTAGTCGGCTCCCAAATTACATCATAGCCTTCCATGGACATACATACCAGGTCGGCTTTTAGGTTATGGTCTCCGATCATTACATCGGCAGATGGGAAATATTTGTTCAGTTTCTCCTTTTCCCCTAGTGGCGTTGTGACAGAGAACTCACAACCCATGCATATAGGTTTAGCATTCAGAGTATCAGCAAAGTTTTGAGATATAAATGAATGGGTTGCTCCAGTATCAAATAAAACGAATGCTGATAGAGAGAAAACTTGAAGGGTACCTTCTACGATTCCACCCTCCTCGGTGGGCTCCACTTCCTAGACAGCTTGCAGTCGGCCAGGCTTCTTTTTCCCATTAGGGCGTTTCTCTTTCTCGTGCTCCTTCAGCACAGGGCACTCAGAAATGCGATGATTGCGATTCCTGCAGCGTAGGCAAGCGCCTGCTTTCCTCCAGCACTTAGCAACAGTATGACCAGGTTTGTCACAGTGCTCGCACTTGGTCTTGTCGGTGTTTGGGGTAGTAGGTATCTTGAACTTCCTTTCTTGATTCGGCCCTCCCATGATGTTGAACGGCCGCTTCTTGTCATTTGTGGGCTTTGAGGAACCCGATGTTGGTTCCTTCTTGACTAGTCTACCCTTAATGCGATCGGTAAGGTCGGTTGCATCCTCGAGCAGCTGTGCCTTCTTTACCATCTCGGCATAAGTCTGGATGTCGAGTGGAGCAAGTTGTGTAATATATGAAGGCTTTAGTCCATTAAGAAATCTCCTCGCCTTCATCTTTTCTATGTTGACCAGATGATTGGCATAACGCGCCAATCGGGAGAATTACGCTTCATACTCCGCGATCGTAAGGTGCCTCTGTTTCAGTGCAGCAAACTCGGAGGCCTTCCTCTCCTGGATCCTTTCAGAGAAGTATTTGGAGTTAAAATGCTCATTGAATTCTGCCCAGGTGAACTATGCATCGGCCATGGTGGCCTCCACAGACTCCCACCAAGCACGGGCGTCCCTTTCTAATTGAAAAGTTGTCAGTAGTAACTTATCACCATCCGCGCATTGCATAACGTGGAAGATGCGTTCTACCTCCTTCATCCAGTTTTCTGCCTCGTCGAGATCAGTAGTCCCACTAAAACGGGGCGGGTTCAAGTTGCGGAAATTCCTATGCAGATCTCCGGCTCCTTGGTTTCCACGAGCTCTAGCAGCCTGAAGTAGAGCTTGAGTGAGCTGCTGGATAGTTTGTTGCATGTTGCGGAGTTGTGCACGATCGGCTGCCATTGCTATGTTTTAAGTTCCTTCAAAAAGAGAAATTTTAATGTAAGATATCATGATTGCACTAAGTTGGTGTGTGTGTGAGTTTATTTTAGCTAGTTACCCTTGGCTCTAACCTCAACTCACATTGATGGATAATTGACTCTAGTCGAGGCTGGTTAACCTAGATCATCCTATACTTAAGAATAACCTAGGCTCTGATACCACAAAACTGTCACGCCCCGACGCGGAATATCGGAGCGCGAAGGCAGTTGCAAGTGAACGGGTATAGAGCGAGTACTAGACATCAAACCATTGAACAAGAATAAATACTAAAACAATTTCATTCATTAATAATCTTTCAAATGTCTAGTTACAACCACTAATATCAGAGCCAACCTATTAGGCCCGATTACATTGGAATAAAGCAAAAGACTGAACTTCAAACCTAACTACTACAATGCTAAATATAACAATAGGACGCTAGGGTACTCAAGACATCACTCCAGGTCATTCCCGTCCTCTTGAGTGTATGGTTCATCCTCGGTCTCACTTGAGAACACAACGACAAATAACGCAGGGTGAGCGATAACGCCCAGTAGGACTTAAATCTCAGGATCAAGTATGCTTTAAGTGTTTAATGTCTTGTAAATCAGGATAACTAGATAGAGTAACGAGAAACATATAGAAAGTACTGGTACACGATAACGAGAGACAATAGCACAATGCACGAGAGTATAGCACGACAAGTGTTGATATCGGATTGGCTGTATAACAAGATAACAAGTAATGTTGCACAACAGTGCACAAGTCACGATAGCAAGTGTTGGTCGATATTCTTTCAACCACGAGATTCAAGTAAACCAATAATTGACTGTTTGATTAATTGATTGCCATAGATCAAATCTTGCGTGTTCATGCGTTATGTGTATGCCATCACCTAAATCATTAGACCCCCGCGAGTTATAGCCTTTCAGGTGCTCATCCCAAGGACCAGATCGGGCCCTTATAATGTTGCCCAGCATAGTCATGTTTTTATCGTAGACAATCAATCATTTAATTGGCCAAATAGAGAGTACCAAGAAATAGATGATATCACTAGATGAATAGACGAGATAGTAGAGTGAACGTGAATAGATGAGCGAGTCGAGTATAGATGAGAGCTAAGGGACAATGCACGTAACTTTCCGAGTAACAAGCGATAGTAACAGTTGCACAACAAGCGCACATGGTGTTGGCAGTCAGGTGGAACTCACGACCCTACCACTGGCCTTGTTATGCACAAGTCTAGAGGTTCGGCATGATTTAAGACGAGAGTGAATTTCTAATAGCCGTTTGGATCGTAATGATCCCTAAAGGGTGTAACAGGTGTTCGGGTACAACCGGCTCGTCGACCATGTGGGAATCCATGATCAGAGGAGACTTATGGAGGCCTTGAACAAGGATTCACTAATCCGGCGGAAGGAGTATCCAACAGAGAGTTCGTCCAAGTCAAGAAAGAGAGCAATTATAGAAACAAGTGCTCGACGTTCTAGAGGAATTGTAGAACAGTAGAGCGTCGAGATCGGTGTTTCAAAACAACGCGAAAATCGAGGACAAGTTCATTTACAAATAAGGCAATTTAATTGCATAAATTACCAGATAAATTATGTCACAAGTTCATGCCAATTAAGCCATATTTGGATGGTTCCAAGTGTGTGCATGTGTCATGAAATTGTAGATAGAAAAGATGTCGTAAATATGTATTTTTAAGCATTCAATATAGCTCCAATTTAAAACAGGTGTTTTTACTGCGTGTATGACTGTTAAAAAGGCGTGAGAATATTGTAGAAAGTGAGAGCAATAAATCTTATGGGTTTTTATGCAAAATCCTGTGAAGGCGACGTACCCATGTAAGGGTCGCGACAAGGTCAGGATGGAATGCGACAGGGTCCTGTACGGGTCGCGACAGGGCTGTCTGCTCAGGCGGCCAGAACGCGACGGAGTCTCCTGTCGCGTTCAGAACGCGACAAGATGATGGTCACGATGGCTCTGAGAACGCGACAGGGGCGGAAAAGGATCGCGACAGGACGGGCACAGAGATCGCGACGGATGGTCTGCCCCTGGCTCTGACAGGAATCAGACCAGGCTTGGGATTGCGGGCCATCATGAATCAAATTGATACAGGGTGCTTTGAAAATTAGAACAAATCACATGGTTTATGAAAATTCGTGAAACAAATTTCTAACAACTCTAGACAGGTCAGGGTACATGCAGTAAATAAGAATTTGCAGATTTCAAGGAATTCGATAGGCTTTAAACTCATGCAACATGAAGAACAAGAACAGTGAGCAACTTGGAATAGATGATTTAATTTGCCAACTAGAGTGAATCAAATTTAGGGCTTTCAGGGGCAAAAGATGCCTATCAACCCTCAGTCCTTACTCAAAACGTTTCATGACATGAGGACGAGTGGATTTGAAGATATGCACCAAAGAAAGGGGCTCGGGGTCATGAAGTGTACAGAACTTCAAAAATTCATAAGAAAAGATTTGATAGATGGAAAAATATGAAACTTGGGGGTTTCGTTCAAGAGGGTAGGAAGAACTACAGACGAGATTTCAGAATTTTAGCTTGTGAGAATACATACCTTTGACTCGATCTATCTTTTAGGGCTTAGAACTCCAAGAACGAAGGAAGAAGCTTGATGGATCTTCCTCTCCTCTATTTCTCCTGCTCCTTGGCCTCTTCTCCACGTCCAAGAACCCCTTTGCACATGCTAGGGTCGGCCATGAGGATTTAAGATGTGTATTTATATAAACACAAGTTCCTATTCCTACTACTACTCAAATTCCTCTTAATTCCAAGATTTTCTAACTCCACCTTTCCTCTCTTGCTTTCCAATCTCTAATTGGGTTAGGATAGTATCTAAATTCGTGCTAGACTATATGGGGTAGGTTTAGGAATCCAATTCCAACTCTAATTGCCACTTTTATTGCTTTAATAACCCCTTTCCAATTATGATATAATTAAACTCCGAATTTAGGGTATTTTCTTATTATTCTCCCCTTGCAAATTCATATTTTTGACCCAATAAATTCTAGGGGATCCATTAAGCAAAGCCCATTACTCTTTTCCATGTAATGGGTTTTATTTAATGCTCTTTTCATTTAAATATCCATTTAGCTAGGTTTTAATTCTTTATTTAAATTTTTATTTTTTCGCAAAAAATCAGGTTGCTACAAAAGGTGGTCTCCCACTCCGAAGTCCACCAAGCCAGTGTCTGGCTCTGCAGCTGGTAGCTTGCCAATAGAACCCTCTCCTCCACTGCACACTCCATGGAATGGAAGGTCTGCTCCACAACATCTAACCACGATCGGGCTGCGTCAGGGTCTTCCTACCCCCCAAACTGGGGAGGCTGAAACTGTAGGAACTCCGTCAACACCCTCGCGCCAGAAACTGTAGGAACTCCTCAACACCCTCGCGTGACCTCCCTGAGGTGTTGGAGCGTCACGGTGGTGAGCAACCAGCTATGCCATCCCCTCAACGAAACGAGTCCAAGTCAAACTCAGGTGCAGCTCGAGAAGGGGGTGGTGGTGGTGCAACACCACTATGCTCGTCCTACGGTCAAGGCAGAACCTGCTGTGGTGGCGGGGCATCTCGAGGCTCCTGATGAGGTGCCTGCTCACTAACCTCCTCCACACGGCGTCGCCTTGGTGCCATAATGGACCTATAAAGGACATTTACCCAATTAATCTACAAAACAACTCTGGTATTGCTTGCTACCACTGTACTCTTAATGCTATGAGTCACCAACTTGTGACACTTCCTCATATGCCTCGTCAGACCAGGATTTGATACCAACTGTAATGACCAGGATCCGAATTACTAGTTACCCACTAGTAACCCGAACTCTGAACTGTCACCCACGAGCCAAAGCTCGGAAGGGTTAAAGGAAATGTTTGAGGAGAACATATAAGAAAGTGCACAAACCACAAGAACTAACATAAACCACTATATATAACATCATGGTACAACTCAGAGCAGATCCAACAAAAGAGAAGAGTACAACAAGCACGTACACCAAAAGAGTACTACTCCCAGCAGCTAAGCAGGACCAACATCAGAGTGACCCAGCACCAGAAAAGTAAACTACGCTGAAGTAATGTTGTACTAAAACATACAGAAACTAGTGGCGTGACGTCCAACTCCTCACAGGAGTGTGTCAAAAGACTGGAACCTCACAGGCTCAACAATACACAACACAACAACAGTCACTCCCACATAAGAGAATAGGACCAGCTAGGGCCTGTGGTTTGACGCCTCGACACCATAGAGTCCTCAAACCCTAGCCACGTGTGCACATTCAGATGCTCTCCCTCACATCTGATCCGTGACAGGTTTTCCCCTATGTCGGACTCAAACATTGGAGAAGGGGCCCCACGAAAACTGGCTCATAACCACCACAAGAGGCACGCACTGGACGGAGTCGCACTCGAGGCCAAGCTCACCAGTGGAACAACTCAATGCTAATCATCCAGATAGAGTCCAGCTCAATGCCTGGGAGGAACACAACCACAAGCACAATGAAACACAACACATGAATAGACAAAGATGCTCTCGACGTTTGGCACACTGCGCCAGAAGGCAGACCACCGCGTGTCCAAGCCTCGGACACAAAAAGGGGCCCAAATTGCTAGGACTTACCTCTGGGGTTGACGACAATCCCAATTTCCGTCAACACTAGGTAGACGACAATGTCGACTGCTATCGACCACATCTTGACGGCGAGGGGTCTTGCTGCCAAGTTCGTCCATAAGAGCTTGACGGTAGCAGACTATGCCATCAAGTTCATCAGCTTCCAGAAGTTGGTACGGCCCTAGGCCGCTCCCCAAGGAAATCTAAGCTCAGAAAAACAAGATCCGAAGATAGGAAATGCTTTCCATCATCATATAACATCATAATGAAACCGGAAAACACCGATCCAATGCTTGGATCGAGCAACACACCCTCAAATTCTCGGCATGGAAAAAACCCTCCCCAAGACTCGATTTTCACACAATTCACATACATTTCTTTCTCACAGAAGGATCAAGGAAAGTTTAGGGGTAGGATTCCTATCTCAAGATGCCAAAACCACCAAGAAAAATCCCAAAATCACGTCATTCATCCAAACACTCCCCGCGAGACCGAACCTCCAAATCTGTAATTTCCTCGCCTGATCCAAGGTCGCCACGAGAACCGCGACCTCCCCACGACCTCTCGTCGGCCGCTGAAAGTAGTGGAGTAGGAGAGAGGTGAAGGTGGTGGAGTGGAAGGGGAGAAGGGGTGAAATGGGGTGCCTCGGGTTGCCACATAAAAATAGACCCGGTCCTGGTTGACATCAACCTTTATTGCCGTCAACTGAACCGCCAAGAACTTAATGGCAACATCGATTGCCGTCAAGTTCCTAACTCAGAAAACTCAAGAAATCCGGTTAGATAGCAACATCTATTGCATCCAAGATAAGGTTGATGGCACACTTCGCTGCCGTAAACACAATGTCGACGTCATCAACCGACACTCTTCCAGAAAGTCCCATTAAGGATCCAATAAGGCCCAAGGCCTTACACCAAGTCCTACAAGGCCATTAGTTATATCAGTAAATCTACTATACATTTGTGTAATGGTCTCACCTGATATCATTTAAAATTTCTCATATTATGTGACCAAGATGTCAATCCTAGTTTCTTTGACTTTGTTAGTCCCTTCGTACGTGAGTTTCAACTTGTCCCACATTTTCTTAGTAGATTTGTAGGTTGAGATTCTGTTGAACTCCTACTTTGTCAAGGCACAACAAATGAGATTCTTGGCCTTGCTAGTTAGTGAGAGTTTTTCTATCGTTGTTTGTCCACTCTTCTCTTGGGTTGAGAATCATCAGATCTCCTTCTTCAATGACAGTCCATAGCTGACAGTCATACCCCTAGAGAAAGAACTCCATCTTGTATTCCAATAGTTGCAATCTTCTCCATCAAACAAAGGTGGTTTGTTGACAGATTCACCTTCAACAAATCCTTGAGCTGCCATTGATCTTTGCTCTATAGATCGTTGGATCTGTTGCTTTTCTGATACAACTTATAAGTATCAGAAAATGTGAAGAGTTTGGCTATGATATCACTTGTTGGCCCACTTGATATGGCAGCAAGCTACTTAGAGGGGGGTGTGAGTAGGTAATCTAAAATCTGAAACAAAAATCATAACTTGAAAATGTTTTGTTAGTATAAATAAGCGTGTGCAATGAAAATTAAAGGCACAGAAGCAAACACACACAAGACACAAAGATTTATTCTGGTTTGGTTATTCCAAATGAAAGTTCTACGTCCAGTTTCCAAGCAAACTCTTGGGATTTCACTAACTAAGGGTACATCCCTCATTAAGGACAATACAATACCCAACCCCTGCTGGTCTTCTTCTCTTTCTGGGTAAGAAGGCAACCCACTGTTTCACCTCAGCTAGATGCTTCTTTTCCGAGCTCAGAAGCAACTAATTAGTACAAACCTCCAGCTAGTCAAACCACCACACACAAGTTGATCTTCTTCTCTTTCTGGGTAAGAAGGCAACCCACTTCTCTTATAGGTCAAGAAGTCAACCTCCTAGTACAAATCCCAGTGCGGTTCTTCTCTTAACACAAGGGGAACGCTTGCACAGCAAGCCTTCTCTTCCAACCTAAGAGGAACACTTCTGAACACAGAAGCTTGGACCCAAAGCCCCTAGATCAAGCTCAAGATAAATAAATAAATGCTTGATCTAAGACTAAGCCTAAGAAGGAAAGAGTTTACAAGAATAACTCTTCTTAGGAAAACCCCCAAACCCACTCTCACAAATTCACAAAGACGCACGAAGAGAGAATGGAGAGAAAGAGAAAGGCTTGAAAGCTTTTGAAGATTTCTGCTTGAGGTTTCTTCTTTCTTTGAATGGGCTTGAGCTATTTCTCTCTTGCTCGAGTGTATGTGGAGTTGGATGCTCACTAGATGTACACTCCTTGAATGATCTTCAGATTCGCACTATCATTCTTCTACTTTTGCTTCTCCCTTTTATGGAGTAGATGAAGAGATCCGTTGACAGATGGTCGTTGGAGTTTCTTGGCTCTCTTCTTCTTCTGCTCTCCTTCTGTTGAGTCTAACGGATGTCTTCTTGAGTCTACTGGCTACTTGGAATAGAGGAAGATCTTCCAGCTATTGTATGGTTCCAAGAGTGCCAACAACAAGTCCAAGATGTTGACTAAGAGTAGGATAGACCTGCAGACATTAATGCATGGAAGAGAATGTTAGACTAGAGAAGTCTTCTGACAAATAGCGTATACCTCTTATGTGCAGAGGTCCATGATTTCAGCTGACATCCAGATATGTTATGTAAGTTCCTTTTTGTTTCATTGTAGGAAGGACGAATCCTATGAGACATAAAAAGGCAACTTTTGTTAGTGAAATAACAAGTTAAACATATGAAGCACATTTAAATTTCATTTTGGGCGCCATGGACATTTTGAGATATTTGAAAGCCAGTCGACGTGAGTCATAACATCAATCGATATGAAATATGGAAGCAATTAATGTTTGCTTAAAGGCAATCGATATGTAAAGGTAATCGATGTGCAATATAACGATACTCGATGTGAAGGCAATCGATGTGAATGAAAAGCAATTGGTGTTTTAAAGGCAATCAATGTTTAAGGCAATCGATAAGTAAAGAGAATCGATGTCTAAAGGCAATCGATGTTTAAGACAATCGATGTCTAAAGGCAATTGATGAATAAAGACAATCAATGTTTAAGTTAAATGTCAATCGATGTTTACGTTTAACAGCAATCAATGTGTAAATAATCAACAATCGATTGACACTTCGATTGGCGATAGAAATGGTTAGTAATCGATAGGTTCAAAGGCAATCAATGTTCAAGTTTAACAAGAATCAATGTTAAACTTCGACTGCCACTTCGACTGGTCAAGATACAACGTTGTCAGTCGAAGTGGAACTTAGTATAAGACTTCGGATAAATGCAAAGTGGGACATCAACTGCCACTTCGACTAGAATCATTTTAAAGCGATGAGAATCATGATATTTCTCATAAAAATAATCTTGAAAGTTGGTAATAAATATATTCATGTTATTTATGATAATCGTGATGTTTTGTTAGCACAAAAATAAAAGGATAAAATATTGGAGTGGTTCAACACCTTGTTCGGTCGACCAATTATAATCAGTTGGTCTACCGATTTCACTTGATTGGTCGACCGACCTTATCTCGAATGGTTCAACTTACCTTGCCTTCAGATTGATCTAGCCTTGTCATCAGGTCAGCCCAACTTGTTAGTTTAACTTCACTTTGAATGCTTGAGCTACTGCGTACTTTAGTAGATTGTCAGCAAGTGTTTTAAATTGACCAGTGCCAGTTAAAGGGCTTTGATCTAGTCCTATGATGATCTCGAACACTTGAGTCATTTTCCCACTAGTACTAGCTGACAGGTGATGGTCTGATGTGTGACATACATCTCACGTGATACCATGTGCATTTTAGATTTTCTTGCTTGACTATTCCATTTCATGTATGTAAGTGTGTGTTATTCGTGACAATTCATTCTCATGTAATTACATGCGAGCTATCTTGATAATTTAATCTCGTGTGATTACATGCATGCTTCCTTGTCAATCTCATGCATTCCTGTTAAGTGAATTATCCTGTAGTCACCACTTCAATGATATACACTATCATTACCGAACACTTATCCTTGCCATATTAAGCATGTTTATCTTTCCTATTGAGTGATTAATCCTCATTAGCTACTATCTTGTGATTGAGAATTTGATTAGAGGGTAACTTATTGGGTATTTTATGCTCATTATGTTTTATTAATATTTTACAAGAAATTTTTAAGTGTAAAGTGATATGAAGGGGAAGTGTTTTGAGTAACTAAACCCTCGAGATATAAGTGAATTACTATTTCACCATTATCTGTCATGCCCTAGTATTTTTCCACTGCTCTCGGGATGTGACAAAGTGGTATCAGAACATCTGTTGGAGATATATAATCTTAGGATTATTAGGTCTTCAACATCGCATAGTGACCTATGAAGATGGATAGAAAGTCTAGACTTAGGCTAGATTAGTGTAGCTAAGTCTCTTAACATTGTCTAACCACCTTTAATTTTTTACTTTAGACAGATAAGATACGAACCATGGAAGGCGACAGTGTTCAGTGGAAAGATTTACAACTTACAATTCAAGGATTAACAACAATTCTAAACGCAATTGCTCAACAAGGAAATCATCAGAATAATAGAGAGATGTATAAAATTTTTAGGAGCATGGATCCACCAATATTTGTTGGAAATTCGAATCCTGATGAAGCAGAAAATTGGGTTGACATTGAGATCCCTTTTTGGGTTGACTTCTTTCAGGACGGTTATAGGCAACATCAGCAATTTCGCTTCCTCTCTTCATCATTAGATCCAAGATTACATTCTTGGGTCCCTTTGAGGTCGGCCTAACATGACCTTTGCATGTTAAGGCCGACCTCATCAAGATGAGTTTGGAAATAGGATATTGGTAGGAAGTTTTTGTGATGAGAAATATTTATTAGAAGATTATATTGTTTAGTTATTTGTTGATAGAAAGATGTTAGATACTTGTTTTAGTAGATATCACATGTCTATGCATGGACGGATGCAGGGTTAAGCCAGTGGGGTCACATGACCCCACTGAAATTTTTTGGGGTTAAAATGACCATGCAAATTATGTGTTTTGGGAGGTTTTTATAGGGGGGTGACCCCACTGAAATATTTTTTTTTTGTTCAAATAACCATGTAAATTTTATGTTTGGGGGGGAGAGTGACCTCACTGGACAAAATTTCTGAATCCGTCCCTGTGTCTATGCAACACCACGTAAGTAGGAGGGCCATAATGGCAATCCTAGTGACAACTTAGGCAACAACAGTAACAAGCATCGCTGATCACTACCGTCATTGTCGTTGTTACATCATATTGTGATGTAACACCTCTGTTAGCATGACAATATGGTACTTGCCAAAAACAAATACCTAACATTTTTTTGTTAGAATTCTCACTCTTACAATTTTTCCCACATCTAATTGCGTATAATTACATATTTTTAATAAGAGTATTAGAATTGATGTATTACCGTTCAATACAAGATGATATACTTCCAATAATTTTGTCCCCGCAAATATAATTCAGGCTCCTCTGTTTCCTGTCAGCGTAACAACGGGAAATGGGCATCCACCCCTCTGGCTGACCTGCAGCGTACATGCATTAGCCATCCTCCTCTGAGAACGGCTTGGCCTACGCCTGCCATCATCCGGCGACGGGGGCAGATGGATTTGACGGTTATCTGCCCCCTTCACATGTGAGAGGTTCGAAGAGAAGCGAAACAAAAGGACAAAAGCTGCTTAGGATCTCAGAGAATCTCTTTATGAGATTGCCACTTCTCATCCTCCGAGATGCTGACCAGCTTTTTCAAGGAAAGGAACTGGTCAACGTTTCTGTCTACCACTAAAATAATAATTCTCTTGGTCTTTTCGACATGCCACGCGGCCCCCCCGGCCCCAACCCCAGGCCAACCCTTTCTCACTTCGGGTATGTTTCCGTCTGCCCCGCGTTGCCTCTATGACGCGTCTAGATGAACGAAAATGTCGTCTCGCCCCCGGTTCGGAAGGCTATTTGGCGCCAATAAAAATTCGAATATTTCGGAGCGTGATCCGGTTCAGATATCAGATCACTGGACGGATGCGGAAGACCACGCTTGAGAAGGTTAAGACGGGGAGAGCGAGTTTTTCAAGTCCGACTTGCAAAAAGATGTATCACGTTAGAGTCCCTCATCCATCGTGGGTGAATAACCATGTGACACTTAAAATAAGTCATACTAAATTTAATAATTGATACAGAGGTTTTTCGCAGGTCGGTTAGATCCTCGACTAGGCCGATCTTCTAGGGTGTCTGAGCTGACGACCTCACATGACTTGGGCTAGACGACATTGTCGTCTAGACCGACAAATCAGCTCGGCTACACCAACCCTTTCGCCCCCTCGGGCCGACGACATCAGCTCGATCGAGGATGAGGAGTATCCTACTCGATTTTGGTTGATACGCAGCATGACACGTTCGTGGAGCGAACCCACCAGGTCAGTACGGCTTTATCCGACGTCTTGGGATGCCATTGACGGTTTGTCCCCTCGGCTCGGGAACAGTTATATGCAACATGCCCGCGAGAATCCCGAGAGAGTGACCTGTGTAACTCCCACGTGATGTCCGTTCGGATTTACCATAGATAGTGTGTCCAATAACAGGTGCCATAAAGCCCATAACCTAATCATGAGTCAGTTATGACAACTGATGAGGCGATGGTTTCAGTAACTACTGCACCATTTCCTGGTCACTTGAGGTCTCCCTAGGCAACCCTCCCCCTATAAAAGAGATAGACACTCTACAGGTGTAAGTACGTTGTTCTACTCCATAAGTATACATATTATGTGGTAGTAACAACACTTAACATTATTTAAACAATTAGATTTCAAAAATTTGTAAGCCTAACCTATACCTATAGTTTTTAGAACTGGTGTAATAGAAAAAAATTATTAAAATAAATGCTTTCAGTTTCATAAGGAGGTAAAATGATAGTTTTTATGGCTGAAGTAATACATCAATATTTGTAGTTTATGCTGCATGTTTCTTACTATTGTTAAACTATTAATCTAGACTAGTTCGTACCCATGATTTGCCTTTACATAATGAAACCTTTTAACCATGATAACATTACCGACAGATCCAAACCACAAGCAAATTTGAAAGTAAAGTTTGGGGGTCAATATCTACGGTTCTTAAATATAGGTGTAGCTCAATTTTGTTGTAATGCATGACAACAATCATTGTTCTATATATGAACATGTCCTTTATTCAGTGAGTGTTGATGTTTTAGACTATTTTCTTATGATTTTTTTGTTGATGTTTTAGACTAGTTTCTTGTTATTTGTTTGTGTGACTTATTTGAGGACCTTGAGAAGGCGTTAAATTTCAAATTATAGATTAATTGAAAATAATTATCATGTTATGAATTACTACTATACTCCATTTACTTTGAATTTTGGACTGAACTTTTTGGTTTTACCTAGAATGTGTAGAAATTTGAAATAAGGTCCTATTTGATGTATTAAGTTAATATGAAAGTAGGCAACTAATTTGTTAACTATAAGGTCCTTACAAGATTTGTCATTCCTCAAACCCAATATTATCCATTCAAATGTCTAGTTTTATATATAAAGATAAAAAAAATTGTAATTATACCTTATTTAGTATATTCAGCCATGAATTTCATGTCTGGACTAATATTTTTAGATGGTCAGAATGTTCAATTACACATTTTTCTTTTCTCTTCTAGAACCTATTATATGCTTTACAAGTTCCCCCCCCCCCCTCAGAATCTTGTGATTTTCTCTCTGTATAGATGATTATTTAATCTAATTAGGAAACTATATATTAAGATTTTAAGATCGTGCTTCAAGTGGTGTTTAATCTATATATATGTGTATATATTCGTTCTTAAATATATATGCTTAACCCAATTGATAGAGTGTTGTCCATAATCATTTGTAAGATTACAAATCTTGTTAGTGGGACAAACTTTAAATTCTGATAACTTGACAAAAAGTTCTAAGAATTTTGTGAACTCAAAATATTCTTCACTAAGTCCAGTTATAAACATAATGTGAAAAAAAGACATTACAATAATACAGCAAAATTTGTGAGGGGGAGTGGGGCACTGTGGAGGGATGGGTGGGGGGGGGGGGATGAGGGGGTAGGGGTGGGGGCACTGTGGAGAGGGAGCAATGGAGGGGGAGCAGTGGATGGGGAGGGGGTCACCGAGAGGGGGCCGAGAGTGGGAGGGGGTGGCTGCGAGGGGGAGTGGGGGCACTGTGGTGGGGGTGGGGATGAGAGGGTGGGGTGGGGGTGCTGGTGGGGATGGCCTAGATGAAGGTGTGGGGCACTATGAAGGGGGAGGGCAGCGGTGGTGGGGCGCAGGAGGGGGAGGGGTAGCAGTAGGGTGGTGGGGGGCTCCATAGCTGGGGGGTGGGGTGGGGGGTTGGTTGCACAGGAAGGGGGGCGAGAGTGGGAGCGGTGGGGTGAGGAGGGGGAGGGGTAGCGGCAGCGGCGGAGGCCGACAGAAGGGCGGCGGCAGGGAGCGTAGAGGAGGGGTACATGAGATCGACGGAGGCAGCGCAGGTCACGACGGTGGCGGTGCAGGTCACGACAGCGGGGGGGGGGGGGGGTGGCAGAGCAGGTCACAAGGCAGAGAAGGAGGTGGCATCAGTCTCCGGAGGCGATGATAGAGAGAGAGAGAGAGAGAGAGAGAGAGAGAGAGAGAGAGAGAGAGAGAGAGAGAGAGAGAGAGAGGAAGGCGGGAGGGGAAAAGGGGGGCTAGCGCGACAAAAATTATGATGGAAGAAGTTCCGTCGGCATGTTCGACAGATTCTTTAGACGAAAGGAAAATCGTCGGCATTGCTGACGACATTTTCGACGGATTAACTTCTGTCAGAAATTCCGATGGATATTACTGACAGGACTTTTTTCGTTGGAATTTCTGACGATATTACCGATGAAATATTTCCGTCAAAAATATCTTCCGGTAATGCCGCTTTTCTTTGTAGTGGAAATAACATTTTTAATAAATTGTTGAAAAAGTAAAATTTAACAATAAATAAATAAATATGGAGGCATAATTTGGGGCCCTGAACCTGACTTCTTTAGTATTTTGCTTAAATCACTTTCTAAATGGATGAATTTAAGCGTTGAGTCCAAACCAAGAATCCAATTTGGACTCCGTCAGCTCCAAAAGGTCAATCACATTTTTATAGTCGTGTAGGAACAATCAGCACATTAATCGAACAAATATTTCAAAAAATGGGCTTCCAAACTTGACTTCCTTAGTTTTCTACTATAATGGGTGTTTGAGCACTGAGAATCTGATTTGGATTTTATCAGCTCCTATGGGTCACCCACATTTCTATAGTGTGTAGGAATGGTTGGCATATCGATTAGATAGATATTTCAAAATTGTGCCTTTAAACCGAACTTCTTTGGTTTTTTATTCTACTTAACATAATTTCTAAAAGGACAATATTATCACTGAATCCAAACTAGGAATCCAATTTGCATTCTGTCAGCTCCCATGGGTCACTCACTCATCTACGGTCGTACAATATTAATCGACATGTCAATCAGACTAGTATTTCATAGCTCGAGCCCTCGAACCCTAATGCTTTAGCTTTATACTTAAATCAATTTTTAAACATGTGATTTGATTACGAGCCCAAACTGAAAATCTAATTTGAATTCTAGAGTGGACCTCGTCGTTCAGACATGTTAACCTAATAACGAGCCCGATCTAACTCCGCCTCCCATGAACAGGCCGAAACCTCGTAAGGGATACCATCTCGAGTTTGCGAGAACATAAAAGAAACATCTAAACATACATAAGATTGCACACTTTTATATAGTCTCACACATATTTACATGAAGTTTACATAGCCACATCTCAACTAAAGTCAATAGATAGTGAAAGTACAATATCCTGGGGCATACCCTGAGGTGAGAACAAGAACAGAAAATTACACTGCTGGTGGAGTGGGACCGCCTCCATTACGGTGCAGCTCAGAACTAGATGAGGGACAAGAACTTGAAATACAGCGGAAAACATCTATGATGAAATCTAGAGGGGGGGCGGGTTGCATAGATTTCAACTAAGTTTGAAATTTACTCGATTATCAACTCAGAGAAACTAATGAGAAGCTTAGATCTATGACTTATACACAACTCTGAACAGCTTAGACAGATTAAGAGGTATGAGAGCAACGAGCCTACCAATCATCTGATGCTAGAGCAATCAAACCACAATGACACAAGGATTTAGGGTGGTTCGGATTACACAATTGTGTATCCTACGTCCACCAACCACACACACACACAAAGTGGCTTATGTCTCCAGTTCAAGTAGGTCACACTACAACACACACACACACCTTGACATGACAAAGATCTCAGATCTGAACACACACATGAAATTGAGCACAAGAGTTGCTCCAATTTCACAACACACACAAGATGAAGTGAGTTTAGAATGAAGAACTAGATAGAACAAGTGAATTGTAGATTGAAATGGACTGGTTCGATTTCCCCCTATTCTGCTTCCAGATGAGGGTTCTGACTTCCAGCTTAAGCTCCGAGATGTAGACTCTGGAATCTGAGAATTCCACTTGAGGTTGATCAGCCAAGATGCTTGGATCCCCAATTCTCCAAATCTGGACAACAATTCTTCAGGGATGAAGCCTCTCTCTGGTTTCGCCTTCTGCTTCTGGGAGTTGAGAAAACTGAGGTGTGTGTGTCCCCAAAGATGAGTGGATGATGGGCATTTATAGTCCCATGTACCCACGAAATGCCTTGGAATTTGGGAGCACAAAATTCCCGCTCAAAAGCCTTCATCCAAAATCATCCACGTGTCCACAAAATCAGATCTGGAACATAAGTTGAAGTGTGTTGACACAACATGAGTTATGTGTCGACACATGTTCTTGGCTTGTGTCCTGGTAGCTTTGACTAGTGAGTTGTGTCGACACACATTTCACTTGTGTCGACACACTTGACCTCAGACTACAAAACATGCTTCTGGGAGGGACAGGATGTGTTGACACACAATCATCCTGTGTCGGCACCACAGACCACTTGACTTCTGACTGTTTCCTGGATGCATAGGATGTGTCCACACACAACCAACTTGTGTCGACACGATTGGCTTCTTTAGACTTCACTGCTTATTGGATCCACAGGGTGTGTTGACACATACTGAACTTGTGTCAACACCACTGACACTTTTAGTTATGAATAGCTCTTGTGAGAGGATGATGTGTCGACACATGATGAACCTGTGTCGACACAACTGGGTTCTTTTCATGACCATTTGCACTAGGATTGAATCATGTGTCGACACACTATCAGAATTGTGTCGACACCACTGTCATCATATCAACAAACTTGTGAACTAAACATGGAAAATATTGTTAGATATGATTGAAGCAAGATATTCACATTTGTATGGATCATAGTTAAACATCATCAAAACAAGAGATCCAACAATCTCCCCCTTTTTGATGATGGCAACTATGATTCATTTATCATTTTAGACTACTCAAATAGGATGTTTAAAAGCAATCATGTACATCATTCCATTGCATACACGGAAGACAATCACATCACAAATTCACATCATTTGTCACAGAATCACAACATTCATTGAACGTTGTGTTGTATTCCTATGATGTTCACATCAAAACAAACATAACATCTAATATTCAAATCCCAAAATAAAGAAACAAAACATTCAGTGTTTAAACCATAAAAAAGAACCAAAGTATCACCCATTACACCCTTTCTCCCCCTTTGACACCATCAAAAGAAAAATAGCATCATGGAGATGGAGGTGGAGGAGGCAGCTTGTCCTCAATGGTCTTCATTTTGGCTTCCAAAGCATCGAAATTATTTATCAGCTAGAATTGCACAGATGTCAGACAGGTATGCAGTGTTTCTTCCATTTTCTGTAGATTTTCAGAAATGTGTGCTTGCATCTGAGTAAATCCTTGAGATAGTGGAGGAACAGTAGTGGATGAAGTAGCATGTAGTACCCTAGAATTTTTCTTGAGTTTATTCTGATCATTGTGTGTTTATTTCTGCATAATTTGAATGTTGTTCTGTGTAGAACTAGGCGTCAAGATCGTTTGACGTTAAGGCTTGTAAGTGGCAATATCGTATGCCGTTTATATGGTGTTAACGACAACATGTATTGACGTTTAATGTTTTTCTGAATTATTTAATTTTGGGCAAGACTATCAACGACATCATCGATGGACGTTTATATTGGGGAAGACGGCAACCTATGTTGACGTTAAACTGACTTGCCTGTTTTTGAGCTTTCCGTTCCGGATTAAGGAGATCGGCCATTTCGGGAAGGTTTTAATGAGCTGATCCGATGCGTTTAGATCCGAGGGTCAAGACTAGGTTTGGCCTTTGCTTGAGAGGTCTCTATAAGACCAGATCTCGTAAATAGAAGAAGTTTTACTCTGGTTTTGGAGGAGAGAAAGAGGGCCGAGGAAGGAGATTTGCAGAGCGATCTGGTGCTGGTTCGTGCGGTTCAGAGGCTTCTACACCGAGGAGATACATAGGACTTCGTGCCTAAAAGCTCTTCCAGGCGGAGGGACTACATCGGAGGAGGTTTTGGATCGCTTGAAGACGGAGGGAAGAACTGTCTCCCTGGAGAGACGGGCTTCGTCGAGCTAGGATTCGACGCTCCATCAGAAGGGATTAACATGGGGGACTAGTTTAGGATATGTTATATTACGTATCTAACAATTTTCTGTATTTTTAAAACATGTAAACAACCTACGGGAAAGGTTAGAAACGCCGTTATTTCATGCAGGTTTTCTGTGTTTTCTGTGTCTTAGAACTAGACGTCTAGGGATATTGCCGCCTATATTTTGCAAACGGCAATATCGACCGCCGTTTAGTTCATCCGAATTTTATGTATTTTCTGTCCTTACTATATGTAAACGGCACTATGTGCCGCCGTCTGTTTGTGTTAACGATGCTATGTGCCGCCGTCTATAATAACTTGACGACATTGTATGTGGACGTCTACTATAATAAACGTCATACCAATTGACGCCAAGTTTAACAGAATCATGTATTTCCAGAAATCTGAGTGAATTTGTTTAAATGTATAATTTATGAATGTATGCGTTTCAGCCATGTAATATTAGAGCATGTTATTGTTATATTATGGACTGTCTATTGCTATAATGTACAGGTTATATATATGTATTGATGAACTTGCATAATTACATGACAACGATTAATGTTAAGATTCGTAAAAGATAAGTGCAATGATTTAAAAGAGAGCATGTTGATTCATGTCTAAATTACTGCAATAGATATAATATGTCAGTAATTCCTGTTAAGTATGAAAATTGTGAGCTTTTCTCAATATTAAACCATGTTAGTTAGTTGAATTAATAGAGTTAATTTCATGAAAAATACTTGCAGAAATCAGAAAATTATGAAATTTGGCAGGCCTATTGTAATTCCTGATTTTGAATTGCTGTTAAAATTTCAGAATTTTCAGACATGTGTACGTTCTGTTATGAATTTCTGAAACAATATTTCACACATAGAATTGAATAAATATGAATGTAAATGCAAGAATGAATATTAGTATCATGGTAGGGATCTGTTGTGCAGTAAATATAGTTTCAGAACTGAAAGTGTTGTGTTGTGAAATATTGCATGTTAAAATGGTATGAAATGGAGTGTCATTATGTATTATACATGTTAGTTACGCATTATATCAATGATGCCAATAAGACATTGCTATCTTAGAGATTCCTACAAGGAACTACACCGTAGATGCCCCTATGGTAATGGTTCACCTACATGTAAAGAAACGAATCCGTGGGCAACGGATTGAAATCCTGGAGGTAGACTTGTTCTACTGGTCAAGGTGGGAAGGACTTTCCCCGGTTTTGCGCAAATACTATGACTTCATCACCGCATTGCCTAGGTGATAAGTGAATGTTAAATGACTACTGATATCTAATTTAGTGTGGGCTATGTCTTGGCAACTATATGAAAATGATTACAGGCTACAAGTTATATGTTTACATGCTACCTGTTACATGCTACAAGTTACATGTCTATCTGTTCTACATGCTACATACTACATGTTATATGCTTACATTCCTACATGAGAACTTGTTCAGAGGATTTCATGCTACATGTCAATGTTTTAATATTACTACATGAAAATTGTTATGTAAAAGAATAGTGCATGTATAAGTGAGAAATTGATACATGAGAATTGTTGTAGGCCACATGACATCGAATAGATTTCATGAATAAGTGATTCCATGTTATATACAAAACATGTTTTATTTCAATAATAGTTAGAATCACTATGAAATGAATGAATTCCAATAGACTTAGAACTGTCGTAAGAAAAAGTATATGATATCAATGAACAGAATGCTAATGTACTACCATGTTTTAAACCTAATATACTGCTAATATCTTGAACTATTTTTCATGTGAATTGCTGGGTCTTGTAGACTCATACTTGCCTAACATTTCAGGAGAGCCAGAGGATACGGAGGAGTTAGTGCAAACTGACTCAGAGCGTGAGGACGTGGAGACTTAGCTTGTCATAGAGAGTTTTATAGTGACTCTTGTATGTGAGGATCTTATGTAATAAACTTTGGACCATTACTATCTTTTATGCATTAGATTTACATTTGAATAAATGCTGATTGCAAGTGTTTAATTCCATATTCTGTCAATTATCATTGGAATTGAATAGTTATTTGTGTATATTTCAACCTGTATTGAAATTGTTGGATTCAGTCCACTGTAATACCTCTATTAGATCCAATGTGAGTTGGTGTAACTGTACTGGGTCTAAGAGGGGCGTTACATAGCATGACTGTGATCTCCAGTAGTAGCATCAGTGCCTGTCTGCGAGACATTTTGTAAATCAGCCTGAAGTTCTGTAATTTCATGATCAATATGAGCAGTATGTGTCTTCATGTGCTCCATGTCTTCAACAAAATGAGCAAAGGACAATCTACACTTGGACACTTGTGTGACAGCCTCTTGTCTAGTTTGAATGTTGTGCTGTGTATGGTCAAGAATGTTCATCAATATTACTTGCAATTCAGTTTGAAGACATTGTAGTTGAGTGGAACCATCACCTAGTGTTCCAACCAGTCTGTTAAACCTCCTTGTGGCATGCTCAGCTAACTCTTGTTGTCTCAGAAACTGACTATTGACAGTGTTCTCTAGCCTTTGAATTCTGAGCTCAAAATTGGCAGACATCTCTCTCATAGAAGAATTCAAGTTATCAAACTGAACTTGAAGAAATTTGTAGAGCTCAGGAGGAACATAGGAACCACTAGAAGAGGTGGATGTTTAAGTATGATGTTGATGGAAAAAAGAAGTAGGAACAAGCAAGTGTTGAGGAGGGGTTAGAGATGCTTGAGGAGTAGATTGTGCTGGCACATCCTGAGGAATGTTAGGCTCAATGTTTGGCTGTTCCACTGGATCTCCTTGAGGAATTTCTATATCTGGAACAGGCTCTTCTTCTAAGTGTTTTGTTGGTTGTTCCACAACTAGCCTTCTAGTGACCTGATCCACTTCAACTCTAAATTTCATAAATTTCTTCACATGGTGCAAACAATAGATGTTATTCTGAGGAATCTTCTGTACTTTTTCATTCACAAAAGAGACACCAAAATGCTCAAATACAACAGTTAAATGAGTAGCATAAGGAAGAGATCTGTGAAGTTCTTTCCTAATTGTCTCAGATATGATTTGAGACATGATCTCAATCAAGTTGACTTTGATGTTCTTCTTCATACAGTACAAGACAAACCTCTGAATATCAGCAAGTCTATTTCTACCACCACCTTGAGGAGTGATAATGGTGGTAAAAATATGATGCACCATTCTGAGTAGTGGAGGGAAAGAATTGGTATTGAAACTGGTGACATTGGTTTGTTTAGAGTTTTTTTTATCATGAGGGAGGCCTGTGAGAAGTGAATATGCCTCATGAAGATTAAATTGATATGTACTATAATCCTCACCGGAGTCAGGTATTTGAAACAACTGAGATGCCAATTCTGGAGAAAAAAGGATTTTAACACCCTTGACCTCTGACCTAAACCCTTCTTCTGTATCCACAATATTCAAATAAAACTCTTGAACTAGACATGGATAAAAAGTTCTGAACTCAGAAATGAACTTAAGCCAGCCTTGAAATTCAAATAGAGGCACAAATTCAAGAAAAGCATATGTAAGATCTTCATCAAACAGATCAACAGCCCTAGGTTTTAAAATTGTTCTTCCTTCAGTGACAATAGATTTGGAGGGTGTTTCCACTGGAGACCGAGATGTGTCAGAGGAAGAAACTCCTGGAAACTGTGCTTTAGGGTTTTTAGAAGAACCGCAGGTCCATTTACCCCAAACCGGAACCAGTGCTTGGGTCTAGTTGTGTCGACACAGAAAAGATGTGTGTCGACCTGACAATATATTGTGTCGACACACGAGAAGATATGTGTCAACCTGAGATCAGCCTGAGTCGACACAAGATGAATGTGTATCGACGTGAGATGATAAGAAATGCATAATTTTGGAGAATGATGAGAAGGAAAATCTTTATTAAGATAAAAAAGACCTAAAATCAATTATTCAAGGATTTTTAACATGTTAAAGATTTTACATTCAAATTCTCATCATCATTCCTTTGCAAATTTACTGGTTTGAGGAATTTCATACAAAACTTGGCCAATAAATGATTCTGAAGAACCTGGATTACAACTTAATTGAATTAAAATATTATTCTCAGTATAACTCATTCTTTTAAACCTTACTAAACCAAAGTAAGGTGATTTCTCCAGGATAAATGCAATTAGTATTGAAGTTAAACACTCTTAAAAGATCTGAATTAGGCAAGAAGTTGTCCATTTTGTTTGATTGATTTTTCTTGAGATAGAGGTAATGAGCATTCAAATATAGTAAATCTTGTTCACTCAAGTTCACATGTTTTTCACAAACCAGAGTTCCTGGTTACTTATGATTTACTAATTATTCTGCCTCAAGGGGTTAATGAAAACCTTTTGACATGGAAATATACGTTTATCAGACGCCAATATTTTCAGTTACTCAGTTAACATTGATCTTGAATATTTTGATTAAGCCCCTTAGAACAGAGATAGCATAACACCTCATGACATACATGGCTCATCACTTTTTGTGAAGGTGTGTAGTTTCTCAGTATTCATGCCATTACTCTGCCATGCATTGGACACAACTTTAACCTTTATCAACCTCAAAAGAAATCTGTAAAAACAATACTGAATTGAACACTTTTCAACCAAAGAAATCAAATTACTTTAGAATTTTAGAGAATAAAATAATGTTGACTTGAAGAATATGTTAAGACTATTAAGAGTGCATTCCTGGTTGTTTTCAGAAGAAATATTGACCAGTTTATGAATTACATATTCATCAAAACACTAAATTGGTTTTGGTTTGATGAGAGAAAAATCAGTGAAGACTTTAGCTCCCCCTGAATTATTGACATGATCAATTTTCATTAAAAATAAAGAGTGTCCTTCTTCAGCAAGGAGTTCACAAGAAAGTTAAATGAAATGAATTTGAATCAGATTGAAAGATTTGAGAATAGTATTGAAAAGATATGTTGACACAGAAATGGATATGTGTTGACACAGAATCTGTGAAAAGATCACTCACAACTGAGAAACAGTGGTCTAGTGTCGACACTACACTGATTGTGTGTCGACCTAACAGCATAGCTGATACTGACATTGCCCCATCAAATCTGATACCATTGTAGCCTTCTTTCCAAACTCAATTTCTCTTCTAAAAAATTAATGCTCCCCCTCAAAATGTGCATTAATTAAACAAATGATATTCAAAAGATATACAATCAATTTGGCACTCAATTTCAGCATTCAGTCAAGCATAATCAGCATGAGAGATATGAACATGAACAAACAGACATGTTTCAAACACAATCAATTTCAATTTTTTTTTAATTAATGATTCTTACACAAGGAAGATCATTAGTACTTGGCGGAGGATTTTCCTCAACGCATAATGATAGCTTTCAGACAAGCCTAACTTGTCCTTCCACAAATCACCATTTGATATACCAATTAATCTATGCATAAGAATCTCAATGAATTTCAGTTTTTATTGCATATTGCAAATTCCAAGTTCTCTTCTCAAAGATGTGAATCTATCTTCTGCCAATGGTTTTGTAAAAATGTCAGCAATTTGTTTTTCAGTAGAAATGAATTCCAATTCAATGTTCTTGTTTGCAACTTCATCCCTAAGAAAATGATGTCTAATTTCAATGTGTTTTGTCCTGGAGTGTTGAATTGGGTTTTTGGAGAGATTAATAGCATTAGTATTGTCACACATAATAGATAAACATCCAATATCAATGTTGTAGTCAAGGAATTGACTTTTGATCGACAACACTTGAGCTGCACAACTCCTTGCAGCAACATATTCTGCTTCTACAGTAGAGAGTGCAACTGAGTGTTGCTTTTTGGATGCCCATGTTACCATGCAACTTCCTAGGAATTTACAATAACCACTAGTGCTCTTCCTATCAAGTTTACAACCAGCATAGTCAACATCATAATATGAAATTAAATCAGTATTACAACCAGCTGGGTACCATAAACCCAAATCACATGTACCACAGAGATTTCTAAAGATTCTCTTAACAACAAGCAAGTGACTTTCCTTGGGACTAGATTGAAATCTAGAATAAAGACAAACACTGAATTGAATATTAGGTCTACTTGCAGTAAGATATAAAAAAGATCCAATCATACCTCTGTATTGTTTTGCATTAACCATTTTACCTTTTTCATCACTATCCAATTTGATGCTTGTACTCGTGGGAGTGGATGTTGGCTTGGCTTATTTAAATTAAAATCTTTTCAGCAACTCTTTGACATATTTTGCTTGGTTGATGAAAAATCCGTCTTCAAGTTGTTTGACCTGCAAGCCAAGGAAAAATTGTAATTCTCCCATAAGACTCATTTCAAATTCACTATGCATGTGATTTGAAAATTCTTCACACATTGAAGGATTGGTGGAACCAAAAATGATATCGTCCACATATACCTGAACTACAATGATGTGATTGTGGACAGATTTTGTGAAAAGTGTTTGATCCACCTTACCTCTGGAATAATTTTTACTAACCAGAAAACTACTAAGCCTGTCATACCATGCTCTTGGAGCTTGTTTCAATCCATAAAGAGCTTTGTGCAGTTTATAAACATGGTTAGGTTTATCATGATCTTCAAATCCAGGTGGTTGTGCAACAAACACTTCTTCTTTAATATAACCATTTAGAAAAGCAATTTTCACATCCATTTGAAACAATTTAAAATTTTTGGAACATGCATATGCCAACAAAATCCTTACAGCTTCCAATCAAGCTACTGGTGCAAAAGATTCTTCAAAATCTACCCCAAATTCTTGATTGTATCCTTTTGCTACCAATCTAGCTTTATTCCTTACAACTTTTCCCTCTTCATTCAGTTTATTCCTGAATACCCACCTAGTTCAAATTATTGAATTTTCAGGATTTCTTGGAACTAGACTCCAAACATTATTTCTTTTGAATTGATTTAGTTCATCATGCATTGCTTCTACCCAAGAGTTATCTTTCAAGGCTTCTTCAATGTTTTTAGGTTCCACTTGAGATATAAAAGCCATTTGATCGTGTTCAATGATATTTTTGAAATGAGACCTAGTTTGGACTCTATCATTGACATTACCTACAACATTCTCAAGTGGATGATCTTTGGAATATTTGAAGTTACCTCTTGTCAGTGCACTGACATTCTCAGTTGGTTTGACTTGATCTGGTGTCGACCTGATGCTATGTTGAGTCGACACATCCTCATGTTCAGAAACTTCTTTATTCTCTAGTGATTGATCTGATTCTTTCAAAAGGATATCTGCATCTTCTTCTTGGTTCCTGCAAGAATCATGGTCATTAGGATTTTCACAATTTTCATCAAAGATGACATGTGGAGTTTCTTCCACAGTTCTTGATTCATTATTAAATACCCTATATGACCCTGAATGTTCAGAATATCCTAGAAAAATACCTACATCCATCTTTTTTCAAATTTGTCCAGATCTTGTTTATCATTATTATGAATGAAGACTTTACTTCCAAAAACTCTAAAATAGGCAATGTGAGGTTTCTTTCCTTTTAAAAGCTCATAGGAAGTTTTCTTAAGGACTGGTCTTACCATGACTCTGTTGAGGATATACCATGAAGTGTTGACACCTTCTGCCCAGAAGCTCCTTGGAAGATGACTTTCAATCAATAGAGTTTGGGCCATTTCAACCAATGTCCTGTTTTTCCTTTCAACAATCCCATTCTGTTCAGGAGTTCTTGGGGAAGCAAATATGTGATCAATTCTTTTATTTCTACAAAAATAAAAAATAGATTATTGTCAAATTCTCCTCCATGATCAATAAGTATGGAGCAGATTTTATTTATTTTTTCATTTTCAATTTTATTACAGAAATTCTAAAAATTTTCAAAGGTATCACTCTTGTGAGACAGAAAAAATACCTAGGTAAACCTAGAAAAATCATCAACAATTACAAACCCAAATCTATGTCCACTAAGACTGAGTGTCCTAGTAGGACCAAATAGATCCATATGCAACAATTCAAAAGGTTTGGAAGTTATTAAAGGTGCAATAGATTTGAATGATTTCCTAGTTTGTTTACCTTGAGCATATGCAGAACAAACAATTGCATTTTTCTTTTTCTTCATTTTAGGTAAACCATTCACAAGCACATGTCTCATCAATTTATTCAAAACATTCTCACTAGCATGACCTAGCCTATGATGCCACAATTGAAATAAATCATGCTGGTTAGCAACTAAACAAAGATTTTCATGTTGATGTTCATTCAGGTCAACTAGATAGACATTGTTAATTCTTTGACCAAGAAACTTTATTTTTCTAGAATCCTTTTCAACAATTTCACATGAATCAGAACTGAAAATTACCTTAAGGCCTTTGTCACAGAGTTGACTGATGATCAGTAAGTTATGATCAAGGCCCTCAACTAACAAGATATTTTCAATAGAGCTTGAATGATTCTTACCAACTTTTCCAATTCTAATGATTTGACCTTTGTTTTTACCTCCAAAGATCACTTGACCACCATCTTTCTCAGTTAATGAATAGAATTTCTCCCTATCTCCAGTCATATGTCTTGAACAGCCACTGTTAAGGTACCATTTGTCTTTCTTGTGGGCTGTAAGACATTTCTGCAAAGAGATTTAGAAAGAGGATTTTGGTACCCAAATTGCTTTGGGTCCCATCAGTTTTCTCAATTCAATAACAATTTTTTTGGAATCTAGACTTATTTTACTTTACATATATTCACATTTGATCTGCAATTTTCATCAGTATGTCCAGATTTTTTGCAAATTGTGCATGACATGAATTTGTGTGGTGTGAAATTTTGTTGTTTTTCAGATAAAAGTTAGATCTAACAGTGAAATTTTTGTTGTTTTTCAAATAAGAGGTAGATCTAATAGTTGGCTTCAAATTTTGTTGATTATTAAATTGAACTCTTCTATGCTTGAATTGTGTTTTGGAATTTTTCAATTGATTTTGATTTTTGGGTTTTGAGTTCATGGATTGTTTTCCCTGAGTGTTCTTTTCTGACTGATTGTGAGGGGTGGTTCCTTTAACAAATGATGTTATCAAAGTCTGTCCAATTTTCTTCTTGTTCTCAGACTAAAAACCTAAACCATGCTTAGTAGTGTTCATCTGAACTCCTAATATAGCATCTAGGTTTCGTTTTCCTTTAAAAAATTTGGACAGAGTCTCTTTCTTGTCATTCAATTTCTTTTGTGTAGCTTTCAATTCTTCTTGAATCACCTCTTTTCTTTCTTGAGTTTTTCATTTTCATCAATCAAAATTTCTCTCTTTTTCAGTATTTTGGCATCTTTCTTTGACATGATCAAGTTGTTCATTCAGATTTTCTTGTTCCCTTTTTAAGCTGACAATTTCATTGTTTAGAAGATTTACTTGTTCAGAATCTTGAGAATCATGCAATATGCTGTGAATTTTCTTTTTCAATAATTTATTTTCAGATTTTAATTCACACAGTTTTTCAAACAAAGTGGCATATGCTTCTTCCCAATCATCAGTTGAAAAATCTTCAAATGAAGAGCTTACCTCATTGTTCTCTTCATTCCTAGCCATGAGACATATAACTTCTTCTTCTTCAGATTCACTTCCTTCTTGTTCTTCCTCATCTTCATCACTCCATGTGGCTAGCATGGCTCAAGTTTTCTTGAACATTTGATTCTTCAGCTTCCTCTTCAAATCAGGACACTCTCCTCTCATGTGTCCTGGTTTCCTACATTCATATCAAATTATATCGGTCTTCTTGTTTGTTTCAATTTTCTTATTGAAATCAGTTTTCTTGGAAAAATCTTTCTTATTGGAAGGTTTGAATTTACCTTTTCTATTCTTTCTCAAGAATTTCTTGAATTGCCTCGTCAATAAGGTCAATTCATCATCATCATCTTCATTAGAAGATTCATCAGCTTCATCAGATTTTTCAATCACATTCTTTGAACTATATGAAGCTTTCAAGGCAATAGCTTTCTTAGAAGTAATGACAGATGCATTTCTTTTCAAATTAATCTCATATGTCATTAAGGATCCTATCAGCTCATCTAATTGCATGGTAATTTTTTGAATCCTCAATAACAGTGGCCTTTGTGTGCCATGCTGATGGAAGATACCTAAGTATCTTCCACACAAGATCACTGTTAGAATAGTCTTTTCCTAGACCTCTAAGACCATTAACAATAAGCATGAACCTAGCAAACATTTCAGAGATAGTCTCATCACTCTTCATCCTAAACATTTCATATTCTGATACTAGTATACTTGCCTTTGTCTCCCTTACCTCAGATGTTCCCTCATAGATCAAATGGAGTTTATCCCACATCTCTTTCGCAGACTTAAATGATGATACTCTGGAGTACTCCTTGGGATGTATGGCGCACTGCATCATATTCATAGCACTCCAGTTGAGTGTGGATTTCTTGATTTGCTCCTTGGTCCATAGATCTTCATCTTCTGGCAATTCAGCAGGTCCTTTATCAACAATCTTCCAGAGTTCATAATCCTGAGCTCTCAAAAGCACCTACATCCTGTTTTTCCAGTAAGAATAGTCAGATCCATCGAAAAATGGAGGTTTAGTAACTGAATGACCCTCAGCTATAAATCCCTTAGTGATTTCCATAGCTAAAACTCTTGATCGCTAGATCAAACACTTAGCAAGTGCAACAAGAACCTGCTTTGATACCAATTGAAATACAATAGAAAACAACTATGATGAAATCTAGAGGGGGGTTGAATAGATTTCAACTAAGTTTGAAATTTACTCGATTATCAACTCAGAGAAACTAATGAAAAGCTTAGATCTATGACTTATACACAACTCTGAATAGCTTAGACAGATTAAGAGGTGTGAGAGCAACCAGCCTACCAATCATCTAACGCAAGAGCAATCAAACCACAATGACACAAGGATTTAGGGTGGTTAGGATTACACAATTTTGGATCCTACGTCCACCATCCACACATACACACAAGGTGGCTTATGTCGCCAGTTCAAGTAGGTCACACTATAACACACACACCTTGAGATGACAGAGATCTTAGATCTGAACGCACACGTGAAATTGAGTACAAGAGTTGCTCCAATTTCACAACACACACAAGATGAAGTGAGTTTAGAATGAAGAACCAGATAGAACAAGTGAATTGTAGATTGAAATGGACTAGTTCGATTTCCCCCTGTTCTACTTCCAGATGCGGGTTCTGATTTCTAGCTTCAGCTCCGAGATGTAGACTCTGGAATCTGGGAATTCCACTTGAGGTTGATCAGCCAAGATGCTTGGATCCCCAATTCTCCAGATCTGGATAGCAATTCTTTAGGGATGAAGCCTCTCTCTAGTTTCGCCTTCTACTTCTGGGAGTTGAGAAAACTAAGGTGTGTGTGTCCCCAAAGATGAGTGGATGATGGGCATTTATAGTCCCATGTACCCACAAAATGCTTTCGAACTTGGGGGCACAGAATTCCCGCTCAAAAACCTTCATCCAAATCATCCATGTGTCCACAAAATCAGATCTGGAACATAAGTTGAAGTGTGTCGACACAACATGAGTTCTGTGTCGACACATGTTCTTGGCTTTGTGTCCTGGCAGCTTTGACTGGTGAGTTGTGTCGACACACTTGACCTCAGACTACAAAACATGCTTCTGGGAGGGACAAGATGTGTTGACACACAATCATCCTGTGTCGACACCGCAGACCACCTGACTTCTGACTGTTTCCTGGATGCATAGGATGTGTCGACACACAACCAACTTGTGTCGACACCACTAGCTTCTTCAAACTTCACTGCTTACTGGATCCACAGGGTGTGTCGACACATACTGAACTTGTGTCAACACCACTGACACTTTTAGTTGTGAATAGCTTATGTGAGAGGATGATGTGTCGACACATGATGAACTTGTGTCTACACAATTGGCTTCTTTTCATGATCATTTGCACTGGGATTGAATCATGTGTCGACACACTATCAGAATTGTGTCGACACCACTGTCATCATATCAACAAACCTATGAACTAAACATGGAAAATATTGTTAGATATGATTGAAGCAAGATATTCACATTTGTATGGATCATAGTTAAACATCATCAAAACAAGAATTCCAACAGAACTCTCCTACTCTCCTTCACTTGAAAGGGGGAAGTAAGGGTGTGAGCCTTACAAGTCACTAGGTCAGTAGGGAAACTCGCTCAAAATCGGTACAACACAAATCTCAAGAGAAGCAGGATTGGACAGTTAATAACTAAGCAGTTAACATAATTAAACATGTACAGAACTAAATGTTGAAATTAAATAGGCAAGTGAATAAACTATATGTACTGAACATTTATAAATAAACAACAAGTCACACACTAGTGTACGAGCTAAAGAAAGTTAATGCCAAACTCAAGTCATGAAGTCTGGTTCACGACACCAGCTACTGACTTAGACAAACCACATAGAACAACCTCTTAATCTCATAGCCATGGACAGAAGGTCCAATTGTGGCTCCACCTCTACAGTGCCAACAAGGCGTGGAGATCAACCAACAACACACCTACACTGACATACGCTATAGACCCACACTTGAGACACCTTCAAGGGTTCCGGGGCTTCTAGAGTGAGGTTGTGGAACACTGAACTAGCTGGGGACCAGTACATCTACTGGCATCCATCCCCCAACCATGAACATGCTACAAGAGACTGAATGAAGAACCAACACACCACAAGTCGTTGCCCCATAGTCGTCTTTCCCTTAGCCGAATGTACAACTTAACAAACGAGTGAGGGTGTCTAGGAAGACAACACAGACTTCTACAATACACGCAATACTGGGATAAACCCTGAGCACTAACGTGCCTGGCTCTAAAAAAACCTAGGGTAGCCAACTTGAGAGGTAACCATAGTAGGCATCGTACCATCAAGCTCGGCCACACATACAAGCCACGTAATCTCACTCACTTCTAGTCTTAAAACATATACATAAACTTTCACAATTCGTTAAATACCTTGAACTGCGGTCCAGAGGACACACATTCCAAAAACACAGGATTTAGACTTCAGGAACTAGAACATGACATAATCTTTTTAATTGCTTAAGTTTTTGCTGTGATTGGTAATAGATCTATTTACCCCCCCCCCCCTTCTAGATCTATTCACCCTACGTATTCGATCCTACAATTGGTATCAGAGCAGGTGCTCTATTAATTGGTTTTGATTATGAACAGTTCTATTGAAATTGCCAGTTACGTTAATTTGCATGAGTTTCCTATTATGATTTCAAAGAAGTATGTGTGACGGAACGCCTTGTTCAAGACCGTTAAACCAATAACGAACTTGATCCGAGTCTGCCTCCCGCGAACGGGCCGTAGCCTCGCAAGGGATACCATACGCGAGTCCGTGAAAAACAGAAACGAACTCACTTGATCACATATATGATTCACCAATTCATATATAATGTACAAGATTTACATAGCCAAATTTCAACAAAAATACAAGAAAGTACAGGAGCCTGGGGCATACCCGAGGTAAACTAGTACAACTGAGAAAAGAAGCTACATTGCTGGAGGTGCTGGCCCAACACCGCTGCGACGCGGCCCCGAATTGGAAGACGGTAACGAAACTTCCTCTTCACCTTCGCCTGTGGGGAGTAGGGGTGAGCCTCACTAGTCACTGGCTTAGTAGGGAACTCCCCCAACTCGAGCAAACCAACACAAGTACGGAAGCAGTAAATTATACTAGCAATTTATAGCACAACCACGCAGATTATTAAAACAATAAGCATACTTACCATTTGCCGACCATATTAAACAAAGTAATTAAATAAATGGCACAACTCAATCACGTGTACGAGCTAAGTAGAGTCCGCCACACTCGAGCCACGTAGATTGGTTCGCGACACCAGTAACAGACTCAGACAAACAAACACAGGTCTACCTCTCAGTCTCCCAGCCACGGACGAAAGGTCCAACTGCCGCTCCACGTGGAAAAGTCAAACAACTATGAAGACCAACTAAACACCACTCCTGTGGACACACAACCACAGGCCCATGCCTGGCACCTTTAGGGTCTGTCCAGAGCACCCTAGAGTGAGGCACTGGAAAAGGACTAGTTGGGGACCAGTGTCGAGTACCGGTGTCCGTACCCCAACTAAGAGCACGAAACAAGTGACTAAAAACAAACTCAAGAGTCACTGTCCCACTGTCGTCTTTCCCTCAGCCGGACGTACAACTCAAACAAATGAGTGAGGGTGTCCAGGACAGATGACACAGTCCTTGACGACACAACACAAGTACCGGGACAAGCCCCGAGCTAACAGCCTGGCTCACAAAGAACCTGGGGCACCCAACTGGAGAGATAACCATAGTAGGCGTCGTACTACCTGCTACGCACACAAACAACCACGTGCACACCACACAAACGATGTGAAATCCGACAATTTACACGAGTCCGACTATCCACAACATGTGAACACAGTGCAACTCGTGTGCATACCACGCCAACACACAAACCACTAGCTAGCTACGTAACCAACATAGTAGCCTCGAAAACATGCTCTCCCAAGCGCCACGGGTGCCAATGCACCACACGGTATTACCAAATACATCTAATAACAACCGGATAATCATCACACATAAATCATGTACATTCCGACCACTCGGCTGTGGTCGCGACATGGGCCTGTGTCGCCTTCAGAACGCGACGACCTGATATGGTGCATTCATCTCATAAACACGACGCACAAACATGTTTTGTTCCCCACTTGAACGCGATAGGTCGACCTGACGCGTTCAGATCGCGACAGGGGGTTCCGTCGCCTTCACAGGCAGGAACCCTAATCCGGGATCCTTTCCACGGATTCCATTCTTGCTATGCAAACCCCCTTAATTCTCAGGTTTCATGCATTTGTGAATCCCTAAACATGGTATCTATGTTAGGAAAGCAATAACTAATCAAACCACCCTCCTACACAATCCATAGCCCAAAAAATAGAAGGAGTCACCCTACTTCCGTGAAGAACGCGCAGTACGGCGATCTCTCGGCGCTTCTTCCACTCCACATAAGCTTCCTACGGTGAGAACACGCCAACCTACAAGCTTCCATGCCGAAATCCTCCAGGAAACCCACATAGCCTCTCCCCCTGGCCGAGCAGAACACCTTGCGGTTCTGCCTGGCTGGGGTTATTTAAAAACCCTCTTCGGTTGAAATCGCGACGCATCGCCGCGTCGCGACCTAATCGCGACGGAGCTAAGCGTCGCCTTCTCAAGGCTGACGTCCGTAGGTCGCACTACACCCAACACGTGGCGCACATGCAGACGATCAGCGCTACAAAGTGGCAACAAGAACGCGATGGGCAAGAGTGTCGCGTTCAGAACGCGACATCCCCTGCTGTCGCAATCACAAACAGAGAACCCTGGGGTGCCGTAGGACCAAACTACCGGCCCAGTAAGCCCCAAAATGCACGTGCACACCGAACACAAGTCACATTGGCCACACATTGTCCTCACAATTGCTGAACACAAGATCCATAAAGATCCAAAAAATGCGCGACGTTACAGTATGTGAACTCACTATCTTCTTCTAAATTGTAAACATCTTCAGTAGAACCATAAAGAAAAGAAGCAAAGGGAATTGAGAAATGCTTAATGACACAGAAGAGCTCCGCAAACTCAGTAAGGTCTGAAAACACAACTGGTTCATATGTTGATTCTGATGATGATGAAATGAGTTATGAACATTTGAATGAATTCTGTGAGCACTTATGCAAGAAAAAACAAAAGGATGAAATCTGAAAATAAAAAGTTAGAAATCAAATTTTAATTGCTTCAAGATAATTGTAAAACCTTCCAGGAAGGTAATGAAGAATTGAAAACAGAAAATGAGAATTTGAAAATTGAAGTTCAAAATCTAAATTTTGGAAAATACAGTCTGGAAAATGAAATCAAAATTTGTGAAAACAAACTGAATGGAATAAAAGACAACCATGAGATATTGAAAGCTAAAGGCATTAATCTAGAAAATAAAAATGAAAAATTGATTGATCTCAATGAGAACTTCAAATTTGATAATAACAAATTAAACAAATAGATTTTAAATATGGCTCATGATCATCAAATAAATGAGAAATGCAAACAACTTATTGAAGAAAATCATCATCTTAAAAGAAAGATTTAGTGCATATTGCATGATAGACCATTGAATGATGAGTGCAACATTTTTATGAAGAAAATTGCTGACTTGGAAAATTAAGCTGTTCAATTTAAAAATGAAAAGAATAAAATGAAAAATGGTTTGGATGTCATGTTAAACAAGCTTCATATTTTAGAAAAACAAATTGCTGTATTAAAAGCTGAAAAATAAAATTGACAAATGAACTTGAAATTGCTGTCAACAAAGATCAAAATTCTGAAAAGATGATCTCTAAATTGAACAATACTGTTGATAGACTAAAATCTGCTTTGTCTAAATTTGTTCAAGGAACTCAGAGTTTAGACACTCTTCTTGGAATGAGAGTAAACTTTCAAAAAGAAGGTTTAGGATATAATCCAGTGAATAAAAGAATTTTGAAAACAAAACAAAAACTTCATTTGCTAATGCTTCCCTGAACAAGAACTCTACTCTATTTAATGAAAACCAGTGAAAGTTATTGTTCATAAAAATGCTCTAAAACAAAATGAGAAAAAGAAGAAAAATGATGCTAATAGAAAGAACCATGTTTCTGTTAAAAACTAGAAAAATAAAATAGAAAAGCAAACAAGTTTCTATAAGGTTTCTCTATTTCCTCCATCTACCCAAAAAGCTCCAAGGCAAGCTCAACTTCACATCATGCCAAGACCTACCAAAAGGTACCACCTCCTCCCTCTCAATTCAAGAACAATCAAAATCATTTGAGAAGGGTTGAAAGGTTCCAACATCTGAACTCACACTAAGGTAAGAACTAGGTAAGAAATATTCCCATTTGCTTTAATTATAGTAAACCTGGTCATGTTGCTAAATTCTGCTGGAATAAAAATCAAGAGTTTCATAACACGCCAAACTGGTTCAATGCTTTCACTGTCATAAGTTTGGTCATGTTAAAAGAGATTGTTCGTTTAATTCTAAATCTTTGCTGAATCGAAGAAACTCTAATGATCAAAATTGTGACGACCCTCATTATACCGGTACGGTTATACCAACCCACGTCGGTATAGTGAACGTTATCACAGTGGGGCATTTACCCAAACAATAACATACGATTGAGATGCTCATAAATATAAATACAGAGTAGCGGAAGTAAAGAACCATGTCTTTCATTCATCTCATCATCACATTTATCATACACGATTCATGTAATAATTAAAGATCTAAAGTCCACATATCCACATAAAGAAGTGCTAAAATAAAATACATAGTTGTCCACAAATTACATAGCGTTTCTATTACAATGCCTCACAATACATACTATGAAATCACAAAATGTCACAAGTGAACTCCAAAGAGCTAGTCTCCGCGCTCGGAATCGCTCTCCGCGGTCTCCTCCAAAGGTGTGTCACCTACTAAACCTGTACGCTGAAGCAAGTAATGAGTCTAAAAGACTCAGCAAATAACACCACACACATCACACATGCATATATCATAGCAGGTTTTCATCCAAAGTCACAAGACAAAACATGTAGCATGCTTGACATCAATAAGAGACAACCTATCATGGTAATTCTACCAAATTAAACACATGATTCATGATTTCAGATTTTCCAAAATAAAACATCCTCTCACATGCTTTCTACTTATTTTATCACATAAAGGTTTTACCTCCAATTAATCAAAGCATGAGAGCAACCCAATATGGTGTGCTTACATATATGAGAGGAAACATTACTAACATGGTTACTTTGCATTCTTGCACGTGCACCTTATCATTCTATACACTCTAAGCTTGCTGTTTTAACATGGATTTAGCAATTCACAACCTATCACATGAGAGTTACAATCTCCATTTAACTAAAACATGATGGCACTTAAACATGGAAACGTTTACTCATAAGCAAGAATTGCTACTAGCATGGATTCTACGCATTTGTACGTGTGTAAAACAGTTTCATGACTACAATTAGGTTGCTGTTATGACATGATTTCACATTAACACATTACGGAACACGATTTCACAATCTATCACACGGGTTTCACATGTTTGCACAATTTCTCCTTCACATAGTTCTCTTTTTACACATTGCACATTTACACATGCTCACATTACACAATTTACACATGGTCACAATCACATTTCACATTTTAGTGCCGTGACACATAGTCCAAACCACCATTAGAAGGACACATACACATCACATACACATAGACGCCACCTAGGCAATATAGTGACGACTCTTGGACTGCGCAGACCGGGAGAACAAGTCTCCACCCTAACCAGTGGTACTTGTCCACCTCCAGGATTTCATCCTAATGCCCTTAGGATCTTACACATTGAACCTTCTCATGGGGACTTTTCCATGATACGGTTCCACGGCCCTCTATGGAAGCAGTGTCACACTTGGCACAGGCTTACACATTACACATACAATTTTTGTACACATTTACACAGACATCCTCACATCTTTACATTCTCTCATTCACACACATGGCTCCGTTTCCTAGCATGATACTACAGATGACAGAGATTACACATTCATTAAGTTGCATAATCAGGTTGTACGCGCATTTCAAATCATTTTCACAATAGCATGCATTATTCACATATTTCGCATGGAAGTTTCATATTGCATTCTACAGTTGTCCAAACAGCCTGAACATTTAACCACATGCTGATTACAGGTTTATGACCTCACGTACAAAATTTCACGTTTTTCTGACTCATAATGCAATTACAGAAAATTAGATATCAATCCTGAAATCATTCGTAATTCAATTTATCATGGCACACCACACGAATATTCAGTTTAACAGTTCGTAGCCCTGAACCCAACATACACAACACCACAGGAAATTTCCCCGGATTTATCACACAACACACAATTTACAGGAGATTTTACAAGACCTACACATGTTTTCTAATTCCATTTCAGAATTTCAGTAAATCATGTGAGCATGGAGAAATTCCCAGAAATTCAAAGCACAAACTGAATCACCCACTCATGGTCTAACAAAATTAGGGCATCCAAATTTCCCACGGATCATTAGAATAGTGGGGGAAACATACATGGCTATTTCTTCCACATGCATTTCAATAAACTAATAAACTCTACCATCCACAAAATATACAAAATCATTCTCCCACACCACATTAACTAGGGTACATAGCATATAGGAGTTACATTATATCTCATTGCGAAAACACATCGAAAATAGTCATATAGAAGAAGAGAACAGTTCACTGTTCTGTCCTGACGAACTTAACGGCATACTCAGGACGTTAATGGAGCTTAACGGCAACATCGTTAGCCGTTAATGAAGATCTTGAGGACAATGGATCTTGCCGTCAAGTTCAGGTCTCTGCAAGAATGCAGACCCGAGCTCCAAACACAAGAAGAACGGGGGATCTAGGACACGAGGAAAAGTGTGTAAAAATAAGAAAACCCTACTAGACATCTACATGGACGATGTGTGTAGGTTACTTGCCTCTGAAAATACTCCAAAGGGATCTAGGGTTCGTAGAAGCTCTCGTTGGGCAGTCCCAAGAAGCCTCCAGAAACGTCTTCCTCCGGGTTCTTGATCAGTCTTCTCAGCAAGCCAAGGTCGGGGAACTTCCTCGATGTTCCAGCTACCTCCTTGTTGCAGTAGAACGTCGGGAACACCTTCACACTGATGGATCCGAGCTTGCAAAGTCCAGTTTTCCACAGACCAGAACTAGGTTTCTTCTTCTCCTCTTTGCAAAGAGCCAAAGAGAGCTCTGGGGTTTGCAAGGGGAGGTTGGTTTAAAGGAGAGGGTCCTCTCCTTTCCCGCAGGGGTGATGTGAGGCTTTCATAGCCGTTGGGGACAGCTCCCCAATGGCTGGGTTGCTTGTCCTCGAAATTCGGGCTCTGCATGCATGTATGTCAGAGATCTTAACATCCATATCAATGGACGTTGACTTAAGTCTTGGCATCCATCGAGGTGGACGCTGACTCAGCATGGGCGTCCATCCATGTGGACGTCAACTGGGTCCTTCGGCCAGAACTCAAAACATGTAGAAACCATGCCTAACTCATACATATATACATGCCATATATATATATACTATCATGTACACACTACCACCATGCAATTCATACATTATTTACAACTAATTATACACATGCACACATAAGGATATCTAGTTAATACATACGTAGATATGTACATCTATGCATACAAACAACATGAATTATTTACACGAAATAGAATAATGCAACAAATTTGAGGGCCTTACAAAAATAATGCTTCACATTTCCATGGTAATAAAAGTTGATCAATGTGTGAAAAAATTGCTGCAATAAAGTAGACTGAATGGATTTAGAAATACAAAATGAATCATGATAAAAACTTCAGAAAATAAATTGATTAGTGTGTCAATGGTGCATTTTGCTTTCATAGCTCAAAGATTAGAAAGAATGTCTCTAAGGTTTCTAGTCTTCAAAAGAATGCACCAAATATAAAATCACTTTGGATTAAAAATTATTGATAAATGCTCTCACAAATCATGTTGGACCCAAACAAGTTTGGGTTCCAAAATTTGTTGCTTAAGTTTTGGATGTAGGGATCTTTGTAGTCAACATCAAGGTGATGCTTTCATGACCATGGCCACAAGGAAGGTAAGTAAAGAATGAGAGAAATAAAATTCTAATCAAGTAAATATTTCTAAAAAAAAAATTCATGCTGAATAAAAATGTCATGATCAGTCTTTATGTCAAATTGGTATCATGTCAAGATATTTGTTGATTCATTGATGTGTTTTGTTGCTGCTCCCAACAACAATTTGTCATAACAATTGATATCATGATTGTGTTATCATACTTGCTTGACTGTGCCTATGACTCCTTGTGCATATCATTTGATTTGACTTCTTGGTATATCAAATGGTGATTTGTGGAAGGACAAGTCTAGCTTGTCTGAAAACTATTACTATGCGTGAGAAAAATTCTCCGCAAAGTACCAAAAGTCAATTGTGTGCATAGACACATTTGAATTGATTGAAAACTCTTCATATCATGAACATGTGAATAAAAATCATGTTTATGTTGAAAATGCTCAGAAATTCCATGTGAACATGAATAAGGTTGCTACATAAAAAAATTATTTTGCTTTACATGTTAGAAATTTAAAAAATAATTTATACCAAAAATAAAATCTTTTTGGATTCAAAAATCATTGTTGCATACTGACAAGTGTGGGTTCCAAAACTCACCTGAAGTGTATACAGTCATCAGCCTTGTATCCATACCTCTCCATTTGGAATCAAGACAATAGCTATGCAAGGCAAGAGAAAATTGGAGACTATATGGAAAATCTTTAGAAAAGATTGAAGACATCAGTAAAATCTCTTATTATTTCAGAACTGTATTGGTTGATTATCTATTTTCTGAAATTCAAATGTGTGTAATGTTTGAATGATGGTGAAATTGCCTTTTGTTGTCGACATACTTTTGTGAATTCAAAAAATCATGTCCTATCTTTAATTCACTTTGTTTGAAACATGCTAAAAATTTCTTCTTGATCATATTTGTTATTCACCCCATTTTGCATTGACTCTTTGGTATATCAAATGATGAAATGTGGAAGGACAAGTCAAGCTTGTTTGGAAACTATCATTATGTATGAGAATACTTCTCCGCTAAGTACCAAAGGTCAGGTTATGCATAAAGTTAATTGTGTGCATAATCATGCTTGAATTGCTTGCAAACGTTTTCATACCATGCACATACTAAGGGGGGTGAGTTAAAAAAAAAGGGGGCAAAATAATCTTTGCAAAGTTGCTTTAGAAAAACCAAAATTTGTTGGAACTTGAAAAACACAAAAATCTTGATTTGATCAAAAGTAGGTCGACACGCATTTGATCGTATGTCGACATTAGTCTCTTATTGCTGCTTTAGATATGATATTTCAATCTTCTGTGTCGACCTACAATTGATCATGTGTCGACACAACTTCTTCCAATTTCAATTCACACTCTCATTTGTGTAAACCTACACAATTGGTCCAGTGTGTGGAACTTCCCACCTCCTACTATTGTTACAGAAATTTCTCTCTCAGAATCTAAAATTTTTTTGTCATGTCAGTTTGACTTCTTCATGTTCCACAAATCCAATCAAGATTCCTTTGATATTTTTGTATGAGTAATAAACATTAAATATTTGGAATATTTGTGCTCTTGGATTATACATGAAGATGAAAAATAAGATTTAGAGTTATATGTTTATCTTTATCTTCAAAGTTTATTTTGGACTTTTATTGCAAAACACGTTAATTAAACACATGAGTAGTCTTTAGTGTTATATCACATGAAATATTAGAGTTTTGTTTTTAACACATGCTAAGATAAATGTTAACAACTCAAGACCATGATCTATTAAGGTAAAAAGCTACTTGTCACTAAGTGAAAACTATTGAAAATCTAAAAGAAAGAATTCAAAAAAAGAAGATTTCTTGCATAGCAATGATTGGTATTTTGAGTAACCAGACTTTTGTACCTGAGATGTGTTTGAGTTTGAGTCAAAAGGTGTAACTAAGCTATCTTTGTTCAAACAAAAGCAAACAAATGGATTACATGCCTAATACTCATACATTCTTGCACTGGGTAAGTGTGCGTGCTAGCACATAAAAGTATGGATTTAATCTTCTTTGATAAATTTCCTAAAATATCTCAAGTGCATGAAATGAAAATAAAATGAAAAAAGGGTGTATAGAGTGCAGCTAACCTACAATAGAAATCATGTTGTTCAAGAGTGTTACATTATTATTATACATTGTGTTAAGATCAAAACTTTAATTTTCTATTGATATACACTCTTGACAACTTAATTTAGGACATAAAATATCTTGTCTCATTTGTAAATAAAATTCTGAGGTGATTTTTTATGATAAGAAATGACATAAGAATTCAAAAAAAATCATATTCATTTTTAACCCTTATTGCATATTATGAAAGGTCCATCACATTATCTCTCATATACTATACCATGATTTATTTTTCAATTGCAAATCTCTGTCAATCAAAGTTTTGTGCTTCTTGAAATTCACTCTCTTGTATTTGGGGGGGGGGGGGGGGGGGGGGGCAATCTATATTTGTTCTCAGATTTCATGCTCCAACAATTGGTGTGTTGTCTTCTTCCCACTTTATCATTTATATCATTCCTCTTGTATTTATATTCTGATAAAAAAAATCAACTACTATAAAAAAGTGGGAGAATGTTCTAATAGGGGAGACTACACATTTCAGTTATTAAGGGGAGAGAAAATTGCATTGCATTTTGATCAAAGGAGGAGAATATTGATTGCACTTCTTGCTTCATTTTTTTTGACCTTGTGTATGAAATAAAATTGACAATTGATTTTTTACCATTGTAATTCATTTCAATCTTTTTGATATTGTCAAAAAGGGGGAGAAATTTGAATGAGTGTTTTGTCATCATCAAAAGGAGGAGAATGTTGCGTTAAGTGTGTACTTAATATTTTGATGATGACTAAACAGTAATATATTGATGATAATAAAACATGTTTTGATGTTAAACACTAATATTTTAATGATGTTGATATATTTTGATGGTTCATACTTCATATATTTGCAGATCTAGAAAAAAATGTCAAAGTAGCGTCGACACACATAGTTTGTCCAATAAGCTCATGAAAGACAAAGTCATAGTTGCGTCGACACACAGTGCAAGTTAGGTCGACATACATGATCCATCCAGTGAGCCATATCTGAGAAAAACATAGGAGGTTGATGCAAGTTGTCAATCAAGTCGACATACATGTCCTTCTAGTAAGCTAGAATTGATATTTAGTCAGTTGCGTCGATACACATGCAAACATGCGTCGACGCACCTCGAATGAAAATTCAGAAATGAAAAGGGGATGAATTACAGAGGGTGTGACTTATCCTTAAAGATTATGGGAGATTCTTTTATTACCAAAATACCCCTTCATCTATATGGCAAAGAGAAGGATATGTGAACACGTTGCAACCTTGGGTGTACCCTAAGTTTTTGTGCATATGTGTCCCACGTACTAGGGAGTGTACTGAGGCTATAAAAAGCCTTCTGTCTCATCTGGGGCAGACATCAATTGTAGAAAGAAAGGCCAAGTATAGAGAGAGAGTGAGGGTGCTGGAAGAGCAGAAGAAGGAAGAGAAGCAGAGCGAGAAGAAGCAATAGAGAAAGAAAGAGCAGCAGAGCGAGAAGGAACAATAGAGAAAGAAGAAGCTGCAGAGCTGAGAGAAAGAGGGAGAGCAAGAAGAAGCAAAAGAGTAGCAAGCAACGAGCAGAAGAGCATTGCAGCAGATTAGAGTAGAAATGACTTCAAAAGGAGTTCCAGATCTGTGATATTCAAGAAGATTCTTAAAGATGAATCAGTCCACGTGGATCTGATCCATTTGAGTCATCTACACATTATATTCTTCTGATCTATCTTCTGTGTGTGTGTGTATACTGATCTGAGATCAGTACGTGGACTCAATTTGATTGTGTGTGTTGTGATATGTATAAGAGTTCTATGTAGATCTGATTATTTGTGTGTGTGTGGATCATATCAATGCTAGAGGATCTAATCTCTTGTGAACCTGATCTAGCTTGCGTGTGTATTGGAGCCATCGTGCTCATGTGTGAGCCTGTGCACTCGTGTGTTTGAGCCGTCGTGCTCAAGTGTGTTGGAGCCATCGTGCTCGTGTGTTGTACTCTTTTTCTTGAGTAATGTATGCCTCACTATGTGAGGGGTGGATGTAGGAATCACTGGTGTGATTTTTGAACTACCTAAAAATCTCTTGTGTAGTGGTTTGATCTACTTTCTGTGCTAGATGCATGCATAGGGATTTCGCTTACACATTATTTGTCAATTTTATCACATACTAGTCTACACTGTAATCACATAAGCATATCAGATTGGTGTGGTTTTCGTTGAATTGATTTATAATCTGAAGTAATTTTTTAATTGCTTAATTTTCAGCTGTGATTGGTATTATATCTATTCACCCCCCTTCTAGATCTATTCACCATGCATATTTGATCCTATAGCAACGCTAGGGAACCCTTTCCCACGATGTAAAGCACTAGTAAAATGACCAAAAGTCACCGATCTGGCACCCAGATCGCGTGGTGCAACTAGCTAACCCTAGCATGGATAACCCCAGAAAATCATGGTTTTACTGCTATAGCATGCATGAAACACACACAACTAACAGCAGAGGTATATGAATTAGCTTGCCTACCTCAGACGGTAGAAAAAACACGAAAAACGCACTTGTCCCGTGAATAACGCTCCACAGGAAACCTCCCTCGCTCGGCCTTGTTCACCACAATCCAACGACGCCAATGCATCACGCTCCAAGCTTCTATTCAAATCTTTCACAGTTCAACAATAGGAAGCCACCGACACCGGATAGCCTCACCGAGTAAGTCCACGGGTTCCTGTTCGGTACCTCTACATTGGCAACCATGTTGAATGGCCCTTGTCCTCCCAACAACATTCAAGGGGACGACGCGGCATGCCTCCCCACAAACTGAAGCAGCCTCAGAGCGAAGTCCGAGGTGATGTCTCGAACAGACATCCCCTTTCTTGGGAACTCAATAGTGATGCCCTTTCAAACAACATTGGAGAAGGTCGTGTCTGGACCCTTTAGGTCCTGCGCCTATATAAGGAACGATAATCTTCATGCAAAGGTACGAGCAATCATGCCCACACAATCACCCACGCGCGTGATCACACACCCCAAAAAAGAACCCTTTCCTTCTTGCCCCACTCTACAACCATCCCTGACTTAGGCATCACAAGGTTCTCCCAGTTCTTCAATCGGGTTCCCCTGATGTCACTCTGGTCTTGCAGGTAATCATCCACACTAGAGACCGTTTGCTCTCAGCTCTCAGTGGGAAACCTGTTCGACCCATTATCGAAAAGTAAAAACACTCCCACATTTTGGCACCGTCTGTAGGAACGACAATAGCCATGGTTCGCAAACGATCCTCTCACCAGAACCACAAGAGCCAGGCAATGCAATCCCGCTAGTCGCAAGAAGACTCCCGTGATCAAGCCCCTCCTATCAAGGACAATGCAGTCGTTTCTGGAGCTACCGCTGACATACCCACGGCCAATGCCTTGGTCTTAGTTTAAGAGGTTGCAGAACTCTGGGGGAAACTCCAATAAGTGGTGGGAGTCTGCCAAGGGGTTCAGGCCCAGTTGGCAAGGCAACCAGTCCCACCAGCCTCCCAAGTGCTTGAGCAACAAGCAAATTGGCCTGACAGTCGCGACTAGCCCCTTTGGCACGTAGGACTCTCAAACGTCACGAGGAATCACCTCGCAGATCACGGCATGCCCCATCAGCCCTTCAAACACTGGAGTGCGAAGAAGAATCACCCCGTAGGTCCGCTATGGCTCCGCCACCTCCGTACTCTATCTTGTGCGCGAACTCCTGTGGTTCTTGGCGGGAAAGCACACTCAGACCCTGAACTGGTGAGGAGGCTCCGGCACGTCGTAGACTTGAAGCGGCGAATGATGGATCGCGCCCGCCAAGTGGACGCCATAGTCCTCGAGCAGGAGGCAGGGCCCGGCGGATGATGACCTGTAAGGCCCGAATTTTCTTTTCCCGCTTATACTTTATGTATATGATGTTTGCTTGTTCTTGCATAAATGGCATGCATGAAAATGGTGCAATTTAATATTAATTTCGCATGTGTATGTGCGTGGATGGTATATTATCGTGAATATAAGTAATTGGCCAATTTTGTGTATAAGGTATCTATTTAAATATTATGCAAGTACCATCTAAATATTGAAGTATCCTTATATTGCCCAATTCATAGGTATTGTGTGCGAATATATGAAGTGCATGTGTGTATGTACGTATGTAGGTTATCTTATGCGTGTGATAATTGTGTACCTAATTTTACATATGTAACACCTTAGTATACTTAGGTATGCATGAGCATATTTAGTTATAACGTTGTTCATTTGCATGGTGTAGTTAATGTGTACATTGTACTTCGTACATTGCATGTACATATGAGTGCAAGCAAGAAGAACTACTTTATTGAATAGATATTCCTAGCTAACTTAATTCATATTGCCTCCTAATGATTGTGAAGCCTCGCAATCTTGTCATTTTATTTTGCCGCGTGATTGAGTCACGCTTATGTAAAACCTCATGTACGCATAGGTAGATACCTACGTACATCTTATCTTAGTGACTTATGTATGCATGTGTATGCCAGGTATAAATGTTATGGATTGCACAGTGTAGTAATATACAATTATACCTTATACATTGTATGTGTATACGTAGTGTAAACACAGTTCTTTGTGTGTTGAGTCATGTTGTGTGTATGTATATGTATATATATATATATATATATATATATACATTGTATGCGTATGAAAGATTCATGTACGTGTTATTATCTTGATGTACCTATGTATGTATGTGTAGGATTAGTAGTAAATATTGGATGGTTACAGGTGTAGTGGTGTATACACTATACTACATAGTTTCATGTGCATATATGTGTGGATTAAGCATGGTTCTGCATGATTTTAAGTTCTGGCAGAAGAGTGTCTTGGCGTCAACATGGATGGACGCCCATGATATGTCAGCGTCCATATCGACTGACGCCAACCCTAATGTAGCCGTCCATGGATGGGACGTCAATATCCCTAATTTTCTGTGCGCAACAGAGCGCAGAGAGCACTCATTGGGCCAGACTTCTGATTGGGGAGATGTCTTCCCATCGGCCCTTACCTGTCCCTTCAACCCTGCACGAGCCCTCTTGTCCCCTAGTTTATAAAACACTCCTTTTGCAACCTAGAGAGCTCTCTTGGCTCTTTACAGAAAGGAAACCCTAACTGAGAGAGAGAGGAAGGACTGACCTTGGAGGGCTTGGATCCGGTGACTGGAGGCGTTTTCTGGTGATCTTCTACGACAAGGAGGAAGGCCATACGTAGGAGAAGGCTTCCCTGGCGTGGACTGCAGCCTGCAACCCCCTAGAACGCGGAGCAAAGGATTTCTGAAGGCTTCTTGGCGCTGCCCAAGGAGGGCTTCATCAGCTTATTCCGATCTTGTAGATTTAATTGAGAGGCAAGTAACCCATAGATCTCAATCCCATACATGTGCCCTAGGTCCCAGCAATTTTTGTGGATTTTAAATCGTGTCCTGGACCCTCCTTTTCACTTGGTATTTGGAGTTCGGTCTGTGCTGTTGCACAGACAGAACTTGGCGTCAATACCATTGACGCCAAGATTCCCATCGGCGTCCAGCGATCGTGCCGTCAAAACCCTTGAACGGCCAGAGGCTGCCGCCAAGTTCTTCAGGATTGAACAGTGAGCTGTTCTTCCTGGTAGATGATTATTTTCGATATGTTTTCGCAATGAGGATATAGTGTAAATTCTATATGCTATGTAAATAGATAATGTAGTGTGTGTGGAAATTTCTGCATTTTTCTGTGGATGGCATGCATTTTTAGATTATTGAAATACATGTTGGGAAAAGATGGATTATGCATGTTCATCTACTGTCTACCTAATTCCTGAGAATTAATGCCCTAGATTTTCTATACCATGTGTATATGTATCAGTCCATGACTATGGGATTTACTGAATTTTTCCATGACTGTGGGATTTACTGGAATTTCTGTTTTGGAAATGAAAGACATGCATAAAAATTGTAAAATTTACATTAAATTGTGTGCTGTGCAATAAATCAAGAGGAAAATTTCTGTGATGATGATTATGTTAGGATCAGGGTTGTGAATGGTTAAATCTGATGTTCGTGTTATGTTCCATGTTAAATGAATTCGAATAGCATGAAACTGAATGTTTAATTTCTGTAAATGAATATGACTCAGAAAATCTGAAAAATTGTTTGTGCGATTATAACCTTAAAATTGTCTGTGGTTAAAATTCATGTTATTTTGATGACAGTAAGTATTGTTATGGATTTTAATGTGAAAAAGACTATGTGAGCATGTTAATTGTGACTTGATGTGATTCAGTAAATTTCAGTATGATTATATCTGTATTATGATTTGGTAGTTGCAACAGTGATGTTAAAATCAGTAAATGAGGAATTGTGTGTATGATTATGTATGAGTGGTGTATGGAATGTGAGAGAACAAGTGGTATACGTGTGTGAAATGGTTAATGTGAGATAAACAAACAGTATGCCCATAGACACTGCCACCTAGATGCTTGGAATGTACTGTAGTAATGCCCTACGGGAAAGCTCAATGGTTATGTGATACCCTAGGAAAGGTCTTGATAAAGTGTATACCCTGGCAAAGGGTCTTGTAAATCCTGGAGGTGGACAAGTTCCACTGGTAATGGTGGGAAGGCTTTCCCCGGTTTCTGCAGGAACTAAGACTTATCACTATGCCGGTGATAAGTATGTGAATGTGAATGTGTGTGTCATGGATCGCTATGTGGTGGTTTGGGTTGTGTCTTGGCATTAAGTGAAAATAACCATAAGTGTGATGTGAAAAGTGACATGTGTTCATAACACAAGGTATGTGCAAGATATGTGTAAATGGGGCATGTTATGTGCAAAAGTGAAATGATAAGAAGTGTGTGAATGTGAAAGAGGAATTAATGGGAATATGTATAAGTATTGTGTGATAGAACAAGTGAGTGTATGTGAAAGCCAAGGTTCATCATATGGTGTGTGTAATGAGAAAATAGTATAAGTGTAAATGACAATAGTGTAATTGATAAATTGTTTATTGATGTGCACAAATGTGTGTGTGTATGTGTTTTATGTATAACTTGTCATTGCTAAAAGTTATGTTACCATTAGTACCAAAATGTAGTATATGCTTTCATATTCATGGAATTTGAATGATGGATGCACATGTGTTTAGTATCATGTTGTATAGTTAAAGTGATCCCTATGCAAGGGTAATATAAATGTCATAAAATTTGTATAAAATCAGCAAGCTAAATGTGAAGCAAATTGTTATGATTGCATGCAAAGTGAGTTAGAAATCATGCTAGGAGTGCAACCTATCTTGTATATGTTTTCCATGACTTAGTTGTGAAGTTTTTACAAGGATGTGAATAAAGTATGAATGTATGTGAATGTGTATTGTACCTATGTTAATGACACCATGTTATTAGTAACTGTGTTTAGACTACAGTTTACATGTGTGAATAGTTGTTAATACAATCCATGTGAATTTATTTTGTTATAGCATAAGCATGTATGATTTAAATGCTGAAATTCTATTGTGTTAAATTGTTAGAAAATATGTATGTATTGAATCTTAAGTTACTTGCTGAGTCTATTGTGTAGACTCACTCTTGCTAAACATTTCAGAAAATTAGTAGCAGAGGAGCCAGCAAGATTTGAAGTGGAGTTGGACTAAGTGATTGAAGATTGTAATTTATATTTCATAGTATGTAATGCTACATTTAAATTTGAATTTGATCAATTGTACTTGGAGTCGGCTATGTATTTGGAACATTTTGCACTTATGTTATCTCTGTTGAACTATACAGACTGTGGTATATGATTTAAAAGTGATGGAATAAGATTCTTTTTAAGTTCCGTGCATTTATTCGACTCTATTTGTGTATATCTCAACTCATTTGTTACTTGTTGGGTATTCTCCCCTGTAGCGGCTTGCTCTCATCCGAGTGGGTTGGTATAACCGTACCTGTGGAAGTGGGTCGTTGCAGAGATGGTATCAGAGCCTTTGGGTGAGCTTATACATAAATAGCCATCAACTAAATCACATCTCTAAGTCTTTGTAGTGGATAGCCCGATCCAAGGAATAATTAAGATAGTACTAGAAAAGTAGTAAGATGAATACATGATAACATGTAAGGTATAGAGATAAATGGAGTTTAACTTGATGTTTATTTTGTAGCAATGGCTAGAGAGGTTCGACGTTCGAGCTTACCTATTCGGGATGAAGAGTTGAGTAGGACTGACGGAGAGCAGCATGAAGTACCCGCACCTCAAGGATCGCCCCCGCCACCGTTAGCTGATTATGGTACGGTCATGCAAGGGATTGTACAAGCAATACAGACTCACTGCAACACAAGCGGCTTTTCAAACTCAGTTTCAGGCTCAGGTTCCAGCACCAGCTCAGCAGGACCGTGGTTTAGGAGGTGTATCAGTCATGGAGAGGTTCAAGAGGATGGCTCCACCCTCTTTTAAGGGGAGAGTGAGCCGTTAGTTGGCAGAAAGTTGGCTCAGGGAAATCGAAAAGATATTCAGAGCCATCAGGTGTGCAGAGGATGACAAGATCAGTCTGGCGGCATACATGCTTCAGGAGCGAGCGGATGTGTGGTGGTCTTCCGTTCTTCGCACACAGTTTGAGGGAGTGGAGCTAGAGTTACTTGGGAAATTTCGTAAGGATGTTTCAGGCCAAGTATGTTCCTGAACATATACTACAAAATGGTGCAGGAATTCTTAGCATTGACCCAGGGATCGATGACAGTTTTGGAGTATGAGGCTAGATTTATAAGTTTGTCTAGATATGCACCCCACATAGTGTGTTGATGAGAGGCGGAAGGCAAGGAAGTTTGTAATGGGACTTAACCGTCAATGAGCCAGGCTGGCGGCGTTTGACCTTAGAACTATGGATGTAGCTCTTAGCGCGGCGTGCAAACAGAGAGTGAAATGGAGTTATACTTGGCAGAGAAGAAAGCCCGATAGAAATGTTACCAGACCATTTCAATGGCAAAAGAGGAAGATGAAGAAACTCATGAAAGACAACAACCGACTATGGTACCATGGAATCGCCTTTCTCGTAGTTTTGGCCGGCAATGAGAACCCGTATGTGTGCATTGTGGCAAGCGCCACGGTGGAGACGTATGTTGGACGAGGTTAGGAAGATGTCTCAGTGTGGTAGCAAGAACCATCGGATTAAAGACTGTCCGAATCAGAAGAGAGGTTTTTTCCCGAGATGTTTCCAGTAGTAAGGAAGCCACCAGCAGGAAATTAGGCACCGGTCTAAGTGGACTAGAATGGCAACAAGATGTCATCAAGGGTACGTGATCCGATCTTCGAGGACGAAGATCTCTTTAAGGGGGAGAGGGTGTAAGGCCCCGAATTTCTTTTTCCGTTTATACTTTTGTATATGATGTTTGCTTGTTCTTGCATAAATGGCATGCATGAAAATGGTGCAATTATAATTATAAATTTCGCATGTGTATGCGTGGATGTATATTATTATCGTGAATATAATAATGAGCAATTTTGTGTATAAGGTATCTATTTAAATATTATGCAAGTACCATCTAAATATTAAAGTATACCTTATATTGCTCATTTCATAGTTATTGTGTGCGAATATATAAGTGCATGTGTGTATGTACGTATGTAGGTTATCTTATGCGTGTGATAATTGTGTACCAATTTTACATATGTAACACCTTAGTATACTTAGGTATGCATGACATATTTAGTTATAAACGTTGTTCATTTGTATGGTGTAGTTAATGTGTACATTGTACTTCGTACATTGCATGTACTATGGAGTGCAAGCAAGAACTACTTTATTGAATGATTATTCCTAGCTAACTTAATTCATATTGCCTCCTAATGATTGTGAAGCCTCGCAATTCTTGTCATTTTATTTTGCCGCGTGATTGAGTCACGCTTATGTAAAACCTCATGTACGCATAGGTAGATACCTACGCACATCTTATCTAGTGTACTTATGTATGCATGTGTATGCCCAGGTATAAATGTTATGGATTGCACAGTGTAGTAATATACTATTATACCTTATACATTGTATGTGTATACGTAGTGTAAACCAGTTCTTTGTGTTTGAGTCATGTTGTGTGTATTATATATATATATATCTATAAATTATATACATTGTATGCGTATGAAGATATTCATGTACGTGTTATTATCTTGATGTACCTTGTGTATGTATGTGTAGGATTAGTAGTAAATATTGGATGGTTACAGGTGTAGTGGTGTATACACTATACTACATAGGTTTCATGTGCATATATGTGTGGATTACGCATGGTTCTGCATGATTTTAAGTTCTGGCAGAAGTGTCTTGGCGTCAACAGGATGGACGCCCATGATATGTCAGCGTCCATATCGACTGACGCCAACCCTAATGTAGCCATCCATGGATATGGACGTCAATATCCCTAATTTTTGTGCGCAACAGAGCGCAGAGAGCACTCATTGGGCTAGGACTTCCTAATTGGGGAGATGCCTTCCATCGCCCTTACCTATCCCTTCAACCCTGCACGAGCCCCTCTTGTCCCCTAGTCTTATAAAACACATCCTTTTGCAACCTAGAGAGCTCTCTTGGCTCTTTACAGAAAGGAAACCCTAACTGAGAGAGAGAGGAAGGAATGACCTTGGAGGGCTTGGATCCGGCGACTGGAGGCGTTTTCTGGTGATCTTCTACGACAAGGAGGAAGGCCATACGTAGGAGAAGGCTTCCCCTGGCGTTGGACTGCAGCCTGCAACCCCTATAACGCGGAGCAAAGGATTTCGGAAGGCTTCTTGGCGCTGCCCAGGAGGGCTTCATCAGCTTATTCCGATCTTGTAGATTTAATTGAGAGGCAAGTACCCCATAGATCTCATCCTATACATGTGCCCTAGTCCCAGCAATTTTTGTGGATTTTAAATCGTGTCCTGGACCCTCCTTTTCACTTGGTATTTGGAGTTCGTCTGTGCTGTTGCACAGACAGGAACTTGGCGTCAATACCATTGACGCCAAGATTTCCCATCGGCGTCCAGCGATCGTGCCGTCAAAACTCTTGAACGCCAGAGGCTGCCGCCAAGTTCTTCAGGATAGAACAGTGAGCTGTTCTTCCTGGTAGATGATTATTTTTTGATATGTTTTCGCAATGAGGATATAGTGTAAATTATATATGCTATGTAAATAGATAATGTGGTGTGTGTAGAAATTTCTGCAATTTTCTGTGGATGGCATGAATTTTTAGATTATTGAAATACATGTTGGGAAAAGATGGATTATGCATGTTCATCTACTGTCTACCTAATTCCTGAGAATTAATGCCGCTAGATTTTTCTATACCATGTGTATATGTATCAGTCCATGCCCTGAATTTTGAGAATTTTCCATGACTGTGGGATTTACTGGAATTTCTGTTTTGGAAATGAAAGACATGCATAAAAATTGTAAAATTACATTAAATTGTGTGATGTGTAATAAATCAAGGGAAAATTTTCTGATGATGATTATGTTAGGATCAGGGTTGTGAATGTTTAAATCTGATGTTCGTGTTATGTTCCACGTAAAGTGAATTATGAATGCATGAAACTGAATGTTTTAATTTCTGTAAATGAGATATGACCAGAAAATCTGAAAAATTGTATGTGCGATTATAAACCTAAAAATTGTCTGTGGTTAAAATCTCACATTATTTTGATGACAGTAAGTATTGTTATGGATTTTAATGTGAAAAATGACTATGTGAGCATGTTAGTTGTGACTTGATGTGATTCAGTAAATTTCAGTATGATTTATCTGTATTATGATTATTTGATAGTTGCAACAGTGAGGTTAAAATCAGTAAATGAGGACTTATGTGTGTATGAATTACGTATGAGTGTGTTATGAATGTGAGAGAACAAGTGGTATACGTGTGTGAAATGGTTAATGTGACAAGATAAACAAGTATGCCCATAAGACACTGCCACCCTAGATGCTTGGAGTTGTACTGTAGTAATGCCCCTACGGGAAAGCTCATGTGTTTATGTGATACCCTAGGAAGGGTCTTGATAAAGTGTATACCCTGGCAAAGGGTCTTGTAAAATCCTGGAGGTGGACAAGTTCCACTGGTATGGTGGCAAGGCTTTCCCCGGTTTCTGCAGGAACTAAGACTTCACTATGCCGGTGATTAAGTGTGAATGTGAATGTTGTGTGTCATGTGATCGTCTATGTGGTGGTTTGGGCTGTGTCTTGGCATTAAGTGAAAATAACCATAAGTGTGATGTGAAAAGTGACATGTGTTCATAGCACAAGGTATGTGCAAGATATGTGTAATGTGGCACATGTTATGTGCAAAAGTGAAATGATAAGAATGTGTGAGTGTGAAAGAGGAATTAATGGGAATATGTATAAGTATTGGGTGATAGAACAAAGTGAGTGTATGTGAAAGCCAAGGTTCATCATATGGTTGTGTGTAATGAGAAAATAGTATAACTGTAAATGACAATAGTGTTAATTGATAAATTGTTTATGATGTGCACAATGTGTGTGTGTATGTGTTTATGTATAACTGTCATTGCTAAAAGTGATGTTACCATTAGTACCAAAATGTAGGTATATGCTTTCATATTCATGGATTTGAATGACTTGATGCACATGTGTTTAGTATCATGTTGTATAGTTAGAAGTGATCCCTATGCAAGGTATATGAATGTCATAAAATTTGTATAAAATCAGCAAGCTAAATGTGAAGCAAATTGTTATGATTGCATGCAAGTGAGTTAGAAATCATGCTAGGAGTGCAACCTATCTTGTATGTTTTCCATGACTTAGTTGTGAAGTTTTACAAGGATGTGAATAAGTATGAATGTATGTGAATGTGTATTTGTACCTATGTTTGACACCATGTTATTAGTAACTTTGTTTAGACTACAGTTTTACATGTGTTAGAATAGTTGTTTAATACAATTCCATGTGAATTTATTTGTTATAGCATAAGCATGTATGATTTAATTGCTGAAATTCTATTGTGTTAAATTGTTAGAAAATATGTATGTATTGAATCTTAGTTTACTTGCTGAGTCTATTGTGTAGACTCACTCTTGCTAAACATTTTAGGGATTTAGTAGCAGAGGAGCCAGCAGATTTGAAGTGGAGTTGGACTAAGTGATTGAAGATTGTAATTTATATTCATAGTATGTAATGCTACATTTTAAATTTGAATTTTGATCAATTGTACTGGAGTCGGCTATGTATTTGGAACATTTTGCACTTATGTTATCTCTTGTTGAACTATACAGACTGTGGTATGTGGATTTAAAAGTTGATGGAATAAGATTCATTTAAATTTCGTTGCATTTATTCGACTCTATTTGTGTATATCTCAGCTCATTTGTTACTTGTTGGGTATTCTCCCCTGTAGCGGCTTGCTCTCATCCGACGTGGGTTGGTATAACCGTACCGGGTGGAAGTGGTCGTTGCACCCTGGACTTCCACTCCCCCTTCGCGGTGGAGATCTTGGAAGCTCGGGTGTTGCCGAAGATGCCTCTGCCTTCCATAGCTCCCTACAATTGCACCACCAACTTGATGGACCACATCCACGGGTTCGAGTCGCACATGGTGTTCCCCGGAGCATCAGATGCGGCAAAGTGTTAGGCCTTTCCAGCCACCCTGAAGGAGACTGCGAAGGCCTGGTTTGAATCCTTCCCAGGAGGCTCCATCACCCACCTCTTTCCACAACTTGAAGAAGTCTTTCCACGATGTTGGGTTTATCTTCTATTGTTTATGACAACATGTTTTTGATTATGAATTCATAATTGAGATTTAATACATGACATCTTCAAGCAAGCAACATGATGGAATATTTGATCTTCTATGCATACATAATATCTTACTATACATGTTTGGTCATGTAGGTGTGAGTGCATGCAACAAAGATATACCAACACAAGAGAAAAAGATCAGAAACACTCATGAAGATAGTCACCTGTCGACCGCCCTTCAGGTCCTGTCGACATATGTGAACAGACAGACAAGACAAGCTCAGGAAACAGCTACCTGTCGACAGACCCTATGTGCCTGTCGATAGCCACCACAGATAGAGCTCAGAATATGCAAACTGTTGCTACCTGTCGACATATGCAAGTCGACTGTCGACAGGTAAGTACAGAAATTTGCTACCCGCAAAACTTGACTTCTGCACTTGCAAAACTGTTGCTGCCTGTCGACAGATGCACCCAGACCTGTCGACAGACGAAGGAGATCTTCAGATACGGAAAGTTTCCAAGTTGCCGTAGATGGTGTTTTCCTCTACCACGACTCTCCATATTTAAACACACTATATAAGCAACTTTTGTCAAGTGGATCTCGTACAGAAGCAGCCAAAACTAAAACCCTAGAGCAAGTTCAAGATCCAAAGAAGTTGCTGCTGCTGCTCTGCTTCAACCTACTGTTCAGAGACCGGAAGATCCGTTGATCCAACAGTTCTGAAGCAGATCGTCGGGGATTCAAACTTCTCTCCATCAACTCAAGACTATCAGAGCGAGGTTGCGGGTTCGATCCCCCGGGTGCCACTGGGGGGAGTTTGTTGGTTAACTGCCATCGACTCCCTTAGGAATCGCTGCCACTATGCTGTTATGGGGCAGCATAGTGACATCGGGCTGGCAACCCAACCCACCGCAGGGGTAAAACCCTGTGCGAAGCCCCTCATGCGACCACAGCGTTGACGTGGTGCTTTGCGCTTCCGCCTAAAGATTTGGCTACCGCCTTCACTACCAGCTCGAGCTTTTGGTGCAACTGTAAGGGGCTCGGTCCAACAAGTGGTATCAGAGCAGGTTTTCTGTTCAACGATTGTGATTTGGCAAATCTGTTTATGTGTGCTTATTTGCTCTGATTGGGCTTATAATTGATTCTGAACTGATCTGATTACTTTGTTGGTTGGTTTATTATCTACAACATACTTAGAAATATGTCTGAGTTCTCGAGTATCATAAATCGACCATTGATTATTGAGTTTGATAACCATGTTGATAAATGCAGGACTCCTTTTTGAAGACAAGCAAGTCTGGAAGGGAAATCAATGAAAGATGCTACATGGCTCATGGTAGCTCAAGAGGCTCTTCCGTTCAGACGAATCTGAAGGATCACAACTGTCAGAGAGTCCAGAAAGCTCAAAGGTTTGGTAAATCCAATTCAGATCCATTTGATGCATCAATATCCAATTCTGATTCAGAGGATGAATATTTCCTATGATGAATTGATAGAATGCTATGCAACTTGTCCAATCAACTTAAGAAGGTAAAAGCTCAAAACAAGAGCTAAAAGAAAAATTGGATAAGAATGAAATGAGAATTGATAATGCTCAAGCATTCTATGAAGAAATGAAAATTGAAAATGGAGAATGAAAAATTGGAAAATGAAGTCAAAAACTATGGAATCATGTTTTCTAAGCTAAAGAAATCATGACCAGATGAATCTGAAAATTTGGATTTGAAAAGCCAAAATGAAAAAATTGATTGATCATAATGAAAGTCTCAAATTTGATAATGATCAATTGAACAAACAAATCTCCAATATGGCTCAGATCATCAAATAATGAGAAGTGCAACCAATTGGTTGACGAAAACAATCACTTAGAAAGAGAATTGCTGACTTGGAAAATCAAGTTGTTCAAAGTGAAATTGAAAAGAACAAGAATTCTGTTGCACCTAAAGAAAAATTGGTAAGATTCATGTTCAGAAAAATGTTCAAAAATAAAATGAAAAATTGAACAAATGTTTGCAAAAAGGCAGAAACATGTTTCAATTGAAAACCAGAAAAAGAAAATGGAAAGAAAACAAGAGTCTACAAGGTCTCCACATCTCCTCCACCGCAGCCCAGAGTGTTTTAAGGAAATCTCCAATTCCACATCACGCCAAGAGATACCAAAGGTACCATCTCCTTCTCTCCACCCAAGGATGATCAAAGGTACTCTAAAGAATCTCAGAGATTCCAGAAAATGCATTCATACTGTGGTAAGATTCAGGTAAATGCTCAACCCATTTGTTTTAAATGCAATAGGCCTGGTCATTTTGCTAAATTCTGCTGGAAAAAATCTACACTGTCTATCATGTCAAACCAGTCCAATGCTTCACACGTCATAAAATTGGTCATATTTCTAAGAACTGTTGGCATAAAAACCATGATTTTGTGTATGCTTCAAAGCTCCATAATAATCCTGTGTTCAAACACACAAGGATAACATCATGTTCATAAAGATAAAAAATTTCATATATCTATGAACAAGAAAACTGCACAAAACAAAGAAATCCAAAAAAACCAAATCACTTTGGATTCTGAAATCTTCATTGTTAGATCCTAACATTAATGTCATTGCCGGACCCAAGCAAGTGTGGGTCCCAAAACAAGCTTGATCACAAGCTGAGATGTCTTGCAGCAAAAAATTAGAAATGAATTCATGCCATTGGCTGTGCAAGGCAAGAATGATGGAGAACAAAGGTAAATTTTTTTTAGAACTGTGATTGAAGACTGTTCAGGTAAAATCTCTTTATCACTTCAGTTTTTGAACTGCAAGAATTGAAATGGATCTTTACCTTTATCTGAGCAATGAAATGTGTCTTATGCTACCCCTACATAACAATGCCTCTTAGCAGTTGGAATCATGTCATCTTGCTTGCATAACTGTGCACATGATCTCTTGGTATATCAAATGATGACCTGTGGAAAAACAAGTTATGCTTGTTTGGAATATCATATGCGTGAGTAAATACTCCGCCAAGTACCAAAAGTCATGTTATGCATAAGGCTAATTATGTGCTACTTTTTATGCATGTGTTATGGGGGAGTAAATTTTGAACATGCTTATGGATGCTCTTTTGTGTGCAAATGCTTGAATGATGAGTTATCATATGCACACTCTATGGGGGAGTAAGTTAAGGCTAGGTGAGTGAATCTTAGGGATACCCTTCATACTCAGTGTATTTATCCCTCAATCTTATGGTTCAAGTCACTCTTAGTTCAAAGCCTTAAAGCTGAAGTTTCAAAGCCCTTAGGTATTATGTCTGACCGCCTATCTCCGCGAGACGAGGGCTCATCTCTCCGAGGCTTCTTTGACTCCGAACCTTTGCTGGACGACCCCGTCTCGGATGAGCGCCCTAACTTGCCTGCCGCGCCGAGGGTGGATTCTAGCCTCGCGTACTTCTGCATGCGGGAAAGTAATCGAAGAGACTCACAGGCGGTTTCTTGGCGACGAACGAGATGAACCGCGTGTTGGTGCAGACTCTTGTCAAGATGTTGACGGCCGTTCGTAGGTCGAGGTCGATCACCTTCATAGCCTCCAGCTAAAAACCTCTTGGCATAGTCGCGGAAGAGCTCGCCATTCCTCTGAGCCACGTGCCACAGGTCATCAGTGCATAAGGAATGCTGCACAGTGTTGAAAAGTGGTACAAGAACTGTTGGGCGAAGTCGTGGAAGTTCGTCACTGATCGCGCCGGCAACGTCTTGAACCATTGCAGCGCCGCATCATCTAGGGTTGACATGAAAGCTCGGCACTTTAGTGCGTCCGAGAGGTTCACCATCTCAACCTATCCCTGGAAATTATCAAGGTCGTGGACGGGTTAGTGGTTCCGTTATATCGCCGAAATTTCGGCAATTGCAGCTTCGTAGGCACTTGTGTTGAGGTTATCTCCTCGGTGAATGGCGAAGTTGAGAGTAACGTCGTCACCGAGGGAACCCGAGTCCCCCGCTGCAACGCCTCAATCTTTCTATTCATCTCTTGGATGTCACTTCTCCATCCGGGCTCCGCCGGCAAGACGCTCACAGCCGCCAGCGTCGATTCGGCCATATCGTGGTCGCCCTCCATGTTGGGTTCTCATGTGGGAGAATGTTGGGTTACAACAAGTGCTTAAATGTTTTTGATGATGAGCAATACTAATTGATGTTATGTGAAATGTTCACAAATGGTATGTTTTATTTTTGATGATGAACATTTCATGAACACGACAAAATTGATGTGTTATGAATGTTGTGAAACATGATGAGAATGACAATTGGATGCAAATGAAACACATGTTTTTATATGTTCATTATATCTCACTAATTATGTCTTTTAATGTGTTTGAATGTACACAAGACAAGCCCAAAATCCATGTGCAAAAGAACAAGACAAGTTTGCTGAAATAGTGCACCTGTCACCAGATGAATTGTGCATCTTTCAACAGATGAATAGTGCACCTGTCGACAGATGGATAGTGCCTGTCGACAGATACACACAGAAAATTGCTTCCCGGAAACCCAGTCTTCTGGTTTTTGCAAACCTATCAGCACCTGTCTACAACAGCAAGTCGGCTGTCGACGACGGAGTTTTGGGAAGATCTAATGGCCGGGATATGATCTATATTTTGGTGTTTCCTTTTAGCACGACTCTCTATGCTTGGACACCACTATATATGGATCATATGAGGCTATTTTTGCAGCAAGAAGCCACCATACCAAAACCCTAAGCAAGGTCAAGAAGAAGGCTCTCTTCATGCTGCTCTGCTTCAACTCTCTGCCCAGAACAAAGAAAACAACCTTCCAAGCGGAGTTGAAGCCGCTTCATCTTCAAGTCAAGCTTCTCCATCATCACGTGGTCTTCAAGGACGTGAAGCTTGAAGTATTCTGGACGAACTCACAGAAGAGTTTACATATTGGATTGATCCTCAACTCAGAACTCTTTCTGTTTCTACTTTCATATATCTATGTGTGTGTACTGATTGGAGATCAGTACGTGGTGTTTGTGGTTGTGTGGATTTGTGATCTGTACAGGGTTGTGTGTAGATCATAGTGTGTGTGGTGTGTTGGTCAGATCAAGGCTAGAGGGTCTGATCTTTGGTTGGACTTGATCTAGCGTGTGTGTGTGTGGGTGAGCCGTTGTGCTCGTGTGTGTGTTGTACTCAGTTCTTGAGTAGTGTGTCCTCACTGTGTGGGGGTGGTCGTAGGAGTCACGTGGTGTGATCTCCGAACCACCTAAAAATCCCTTGTGCACTGTGGTTTGATTTGTGGTTTGCATTGTATTGCGCTAGATGCTTCATAGGGTTTAGTCTACACACTACTTGTTATCTTGCTCACACACATTACATCAGATCAAAGGGTTTTGATTGAGTAATCTTTGATCCGAAGTAATTTTCAATTGCTAAGTTTCCGCTGCAAATCTATTCAACCCCCCTTCTAGCTTTGCCATACCGAATATCCGATCCTAACAATTGGTATCAGATAAATTTTAGACATTCATTTCAGTCATCATTTGATCATCATACACTCGGGACAGTGTTGTTTCTACAATGCTCTTAATCAACTAGGTAATGGTTGTCTTTTTCTCAATGTCTGTAAGATGTTCTCTTAATGCTCTAATTTAAAACCCTTAGGTATTATGTCTAAACCATTTAGGTAAATGGGAGGGCTTAATATCCATGTCTATGGTGGGTTCTCATGTGTGTATACTCAGTTTACACCTTATTTATACAATGTGTAACCATTGCTCACAATTTCTCCTTCAAAATCCACACAAAAAGGTTTTCTGGCCGCTTCTCTGAAGGATTGTCGACAGATCCCCTGGCGTCTGTCCACAGCCGGCGGCAGACCCATTTGGGAAAGCCACGGGCACTCCGTTTGGGGACGGATTTGGTGGGACCCTTGCCTTATAAACTTCCACCCACTCTCTTTAAAAAGGCAACCACGTCCCTTCTTCTTCCCCCACTTCAAATCCTTCTCTTCCCTCTCAAACTGAGCCCCTGCTTCCTCCTGGACGCAAACCCTAGCTCTCATCTCTCCTATCCTATCTCGCAGTGGGCCTCTGTTCTTGATCCACCTCTTTGCACTTCGTCCCTCCACACTCTTCATGGCTCCCAGGGCAAAAAACTGGCATCTCGCCGCCATCCCTCCTCATCTCGAGCCAGCGACGACGATCAGGTCAAGATGAGCGCCGAACGAAGCTCGAGATGATCGTCTCCCCGATCTTGTCATCCCACCTCGTATGAAACTCACCAGGGTACATGGAACTTTCACAACTTTCATTCCACCTCGGTATGTGGACTTCCCTTCTTTGGCCGATCTCTTCCCGAACCTTCAACCGCTGTTCGACATCCAGGACTGGACGTTGTTTCTCTCTATGCTCATACGGCCGACTCCCCCACTGCCGTCACTGAGTTCTTCAACAACCTCAGTCTCTACGGTACGTCGGATTTCTACACCTCTGTTAAGGGCACTTCCTTCAAACTCACTGCCAATCTGTTCAGCACTGCCCTTCAAATTTCTAACACTGGGGCTGATTCTTACAACATCAACCAGATGCTTCTCTCTACTATCCTCTCATCACCCTCCAACCATATGATGGCACTAAAAAGATTGCTAAACTTAATGCCAATTCATTCCCTCCTTTGAACCGCATGATCCATCATATATTCACCACCCTTATTGCGCCTAAGCACGGCAGTCGTGAACTAGTCACCGATGTTCACAAGTCTCTATTCACCTTTTTCCTCAACTGTGAACCCATCAATTTACCTGCCTTGATGCTTGGCCTCATCAGGCAATGCTTCAATAATTCCAGGAGATCATCCTTTTGCTTGCCCACTCACTTCTCTCCTACAGTTCATTGGCATACCTATTTCAGAAAGTGAGTGTGTTTCCCTCAACTCCCGTCATAGCTTTGATCTCACTGCTGCTGCACATCGCATGGGGTATAAGATGGTCGATGGCGTGCACTAGAGAGCTAAAGGGTAAGGCACCAGCTGCCATGGATGAGATTTTTGAAGAAGAAGCAGCTCCTGGTGATGAAGAAGATGCTGCTGATGACTCCCAGTCTGCACCTCTTGATGTGCCGGGAGATGATTCTAGTGATGTTGCTGTTGAGCCTTCTCTGCGTGATCTTCTTGCTCAGATGCAACTCCAGATGTCCACTGGATTTGATAAGATCATGCACGATTGGACACAGTGGATGCTAATATGGAATCAACACAACAGCGGCCTCAGTTCAAACTGCAGCTGCGTCTCACTAAGCTTCAGGAAAGCCGTCGGGCCTCTGCATCGCCTGGCGATGATGCTGCATAGAGTGTCTATGGGTCTAGGAGTCCATGTCTGTTTTTATTTTTCACATGTGTCTGTCATGTTCAGTGTTATGCTTTTTCATTTGATGGTCATGTACTTTATTTCCCTTTCATTTCAGTCATCACATTTTGTACTGTGTATGCTTCATATCTCATCAATGAATCACAGCTCTTTGCTATATCATTCTGTGTGACTGTTGTGCATACCTTTAGATGTTGTCAAAAGGGGGAGACACTCAATTGTGCACTAATTGAATATTTTGTCATCACAAAAATGGGGAGAATGTTGGGTTTATCATTCTATTGTTTATGACAACATGTTTTTGATGATGAACATTCATAATTGAGATTTAATACATGACATCTTCAAGCAAGCAACAATGGAATATTTGATCTTCTCATGCTAATATCTTACTATACATGTTTGATCATGTAGGTGTGAGTGCATGCAACAAAGATATACCAAAATAGGAGAAAAAGATCAGATACACTCATGAAGACAGTCACCTGTCGACAGCCCTTCAAGTCTTGTCGACAGATGTGAACAGACAGACAAGACAAAGCTCAGGAAACAGCTACCTATCGACAGACCCTATGTGCCTGTCGACAACCACCTACAGACAGAGCTCAAGAATGCAAAAACTGTTGCTACCTGTCGACAGATGCAAGTCGACTGTCGACAGGTAAGTACAGAAATCTTCTACCTGCAAAACCTGACTTCTGGCACTTGCAAAACTGTTGCTGCCTGTCGACAAATGCACCCAGACCTGTCGACAGACGAAGGAGATCTTCAGATACGGAAAGTTTCAAAGTTGCCGTAGATGGTGTTTCTCTCTACCACGACTCTCCATATGTAAACACCACTATATAAGCAACTTTTGTCAAGTGGATCTCATAGAGAAGTAGCCAAAACCAAAACCCTAGAGCAAGTCCAAGATCCAAAGAAGTTGTTGTTGCCTTGCTTCAACCTGCTGTTCAGAGACCGGAAGATCCTTTGATCAGCAGTTCTGAAGCAAGATCGTCGTGGATTCAAGCTTCTCCATCAACTCAAGACTATCAGAGCGAGGTTGCAGGTTCGATTCCCCCCTTGGGCCGCTGGGGGGAGTTTTTTGTTTAACTGCCATCGACTCCCTTAGGGAATCGCTGCCACTATGCTGTTATGGGGCAGTATAGTGACATCGGGGCTGGCAACCCAACCCGCCGCAAAGGTAAACCCTGTGCGAAGCCCTCATGCCGACCACAACGTTGACGTGGTGCTTTGTGCTTCCGCCTTAAAGATTGGCTACCGCCTTCACTACCAGCTCGAGCTTTTGGTGCAACGGTAAGGGGCTCAGTCCAACACACGACAACTTCTTAGGTGGGAGATCACAACCCCGCACAATGAACTCACTACTAGCCATGCGTCAGAAGAAGGGCAAAGCCCTTTAGGACTATGTGAAGAGGTTGCAAAGTGAAGTCCTGTGCATCCCACGTCTGGATGACCCCCTTGCCACTAGTGCTCTCATTGAGGGCACACGCGACAGGTTCGTCCAACGAATGTTGGGGGTGCAGCAACCGACGACTTTGGCAAAACTTCTATCAACCGCCTAGTGCCATGCTGCGTGCGAGGGAAGCATTGCAACTAGCCAAGCTGGCCAGAGTGACTTAGCAGACAAGAAGAGGACTTCGGACAATGGTTCCGATCGAAATCAGAAGGGGATGTTTAATGGGGAATCCGCGTGGAGGCTGCGCTAGTTCACACCGAATATACCCCTCTCGTGGTGGCTCCCGAACAGATCTTAGCCGAGATCTGGGACGAGTAGTATGTTCGATGGCCCGCCAAGATGTGCTCAGATCACCGCAAGTGCAAATTGACAAATATTGTCGCTTTCATTGCGACCACGGCCACGACACCTCCGAATGCCACCAACTCAAGGACGAGATTGAGTCCTTGATCAAGTGCATCTATCTTGGATGGTATGTGCGCCATAATGAAGACCGCCAGAGGTGCCGAGAAAGGACCCCTGAGCAGCCTATAAACAATGAACCAAATGGGCATGAGATCAACATGATCGCTGGAGGTCTAGGCGCGGGCGGGGAAAGCAATCGGAATCGACGTGACTACGCTCGGAGGGTACATTAGGTGGAGCGGTCCTCTACACCGCGGCCTACTCTGTATCCACCCAGTCCAGCACACACACATCCCGAGGAGGTCATCACCTTCTCGGACAACGATCTTGTAGGAGTTACGACTCCCCACACTGATGCACTAGTGGTCTCGGCCACCATCAATCGTTGTAACGTGCGTCGAATTCTGGTGGATAATGGAAGCACCCCTGACGTTTTATCGTATGACTATTTCTTTTTAATGGGCTTGAAAATGGAACAATTGTCCACGATAGAAATGCCTCTGTTCGGCTTCTCCGGAGTCTTAGTTCAACTAATGGGTCAGATCCGTCTGCCCATCACTCTGGGAACAACACCGAAGAATGTGACCAAGATGGTGAAATTCCTAGTGATTAGAAGCATGCTATGTAACGCCTCGACGCGGAATATCGGCGCGGGATTACAATTATTAATAGTACATAGCGAGAAAATAAATAATAAACCATTGCACAAATGGAATAATACCAAATAAACTCAATTTCATTAATAATCCTCCAAACTCCAATTACAATCACTAATAAATCATCAACTTCATAGACTAACTATTACATCAACGTATCAGAGCCAAAAACTAGGGCCTAGAGTACTTTATTGAAAATCAAACTAATACATCATAACTATCTGACTCATTCTATACTAACTATCTACTAAAGCAAGGGTTGCTGAAATAGGTCACTCCTGAGCATCATCCTCAGTCCCGTCTATGTGAGTGTGGTCATCATCAGACTCACCTGAAACACATTAATAAAAATGCAGGATGAGCGAATAACGCCCAGTAGGACTTAATATCTCATGAACACAAGCATGGTTTAAATAATTAATGTCTTAATGGCAGATTAACTAGAGAGAAGAGTCATGTAGATCACGCAACAATAACAAGAGAACAATATCATCTGGTACAGGGAAAATAGTTCAACGAGAATGATAATAGAATGGCCATGTAACGATATATCATGTAATTTGCACAACGTGCTCTAGTAATGATAACAAGTGTACTGGTATAGATAGTACTTTGATTGTTATAGATAATCTTGATAGTATACTGGCACTGGATGCATGCCGTAACACATCCTTGATCATTTTAACTCCCATGGGCACTGCCACTTTTCGGGCGCTCCTCCCAGGACCTGATCGGGCCCCATTGCACTGGCATTAGTCATTTCCTTATCTTAGGCAATCACAAGAATGACCAATAGAGTACCAAGAATAGATGAGAGTAGTAGACGAGATAGACGAGAGTGTAGAGAGAACGTGAACAGATGAGAGGATATAGATAGTAGATGAGATAGGGACAATATAGTAAAACGCGATAAACAATGATAGTCACAGTTGCATGGCACGGGGTCGTGTACCGACAGTCTGGTAGAAATCATCACCGCCCACTAGCCGTACTGTGTACACAGACTAGATGGTTCGGCGTGATCACAAGATAAGAGAGATCTCACTAAGGCCGTTTGGATCGTACTGATCCCTAAGGTGTAACGGGTTTTAGGGTACAACCAGCTCGTCAGCAATAGACGTACGCCAAAGCTAAGGTGTAACGGGTTTTAGGGTACAACCAGCTCGTCAGCAATAGACGTACGCCAAAGCCAAGAAGACTTACGGAGGCCTTGACAAGGAGTCCCTGGCCCAGTCGAGAGTATTCCCGATGGAGAGGTGGTCCAAGTCAAGAGAAAGTGTGTAAGAAAACTGGTCCGTCGTGCCTCGAGTGCTCGAAGACCGAGGGAAAATGAATAGTATTCAAAACTCGCGAATAAAACGAAGACAATAGTATTTAATTAACTAGGGAATTTTTAGTCATTTATTTCGCTAATTTACCAGATACATTATTGCATAAATTATTAGGGTCAATGGCAATTAATAATGTTATGTGTGTGTAAGTGTAAAGGAATCATGAGATGATGATAAATCGTGCAAATATCCTTTAATTAATTAAATTTATATCATTATTGCCATTATTAATTACCAAGTCGAATTACTATAACATGGTTTAATCATGGCTAAATAAGGGTTATATTGCCAAATCAGCAAGGGCATGAGCATAATTAAAGTTTCTGGCCGCAATCTTTGAATCGCCGCGGGCCTACCCGTCGCGATTCAAGTCGCGACGGGCGGCTCAGGCGCGATCCGCAGACCGGGCGGCCTGGCTCGGACCGGAAGGGAAATGTGGCAGCGAGGCCCGCCGCGTTCAAGACGCGACCGGTGGCCGACCGCGACCCATCTGGTATCGCGGCGGGTCGCGCCACCGCGATAATAGAAAGGGGTCCGGCTCCTTCCCTTTTTTCCAAGGTTAATACTGGTTGATACAGGGCACTTCTAAATTCATTATAAAATCACACGGTGATCCAAAAAGTATGAAACTAGTTTTAAACTAAAGTAACATATAGATCTATCAACATGCACATTTAATTTGAAAATAGACAAGATTTAGACATGCTATGATCAAGTTACATTTTGATGACCTAAACATGCATAGTCAAGGTTCAATAAATCAATTAGAGAGGGATACATAATGAAATTTAGGCAAACTAGGGGTGTTTGAAAGCTCACATGATGTAGTATTTATGGGATTTTCTCATGGCATGGGATCATGTATGCCCAAGGTTTAAGAGTAAACATGAAGGGTCGGGTACATAGAACTGACAGAGATTTAAAGAATTAATTCTCCTTCATGGGAGATTGAAATGGAGTAAAACTAGAGGGCTATTGCTCGGAACATGAAGTCTTCCTAAAATTTTTACACGGATTTGGCTTAAGAGATTGCCTACCTTTAACGCAGTTCAAATCTTAGGGTTGCAAGACGAGAGAAAAGTAAGAATCCTCCTCCTTCTCCAAGCTCCTCTCCTTGCTCCTCGTCCTTAGTCTTCTCCCCTCGTACTCCAGAGCTCCCACAATGTGCTATTGGGTTGCTATGGCCGAATTAGGGTGTTTTTTTAGCCAATTAGAGTCCTAAACCTTCCAAGACTCCTCCTTTCCATCAACTCTGGATTTCCTTATTTACTCCTTCCTTCCTAGCATTTATCTCCTAATTGGGATAGAGGAGAGGTCCAATTTCGTGGTGATGGGTTAGGGTAAGTGTAGGACTCTTTTTAGGATAGATATGAGTTGCTTTAATATTTATCTTACATCTTTTACTATTTTCTATTATTTTTACTCAGAATTTAGCTAATTCCTTTCATTCCATGTTGGGCTCTTCACATTTGGGCCCATTCTTTTATAATTAAACCATTTACACAACCCATTAGGGTTTTAACTTAATGGGTTTGCTTAATTCCCTTTTTATTTCACTTATTTCTCATTTAATCTAATTAAATCTATTTTACTCATTTATTAAAATAGAAATTTTATTTTATTTGGGTTTTAAAAATCAAGGGTGCTACATGCTAGGCTACAACGCCATCCTCAGGTCTGATCAAACGTATCAAGGCCGTACCTTCGTCTCTGCACCAGAAGATGAAGTTCCCCACCCCTCATGGCATAGGTGAAGTGCTCGACAGCTAGTGCGAGTCTCAACGGTGCTACATCCTCTCGCTGAGAAACAAGCAACCCATAGTAGAAGACCCAGTGGTCCCACCTGTACCCACTGCGGAGGCTTCAACCAGCCGAGGAACGCCCGCAGAGGACCTCTTGCCTATCCAAATTGATGAAGACCCCGAACCCGTCCTCTACATTGGGGCATTGCTTCCAGAAGCCGAGCAACGCCGCTACAAAGCGTTTCTACTCGCCAACATGGACATGTTCACGTGGTCAGACGATGAGCTGCCCGACATCCCTCCAGAAGTGATTACTCATCACTTGAATCTTGATTCGAAGGTGCCACCTATCTGTTGACTCATTTATGTCCATGACTATATATTTTGGTGATAACAAAACTATCAGAATATTTTTATATTTATCTAAATCATGTGTTTTCACCTTAATATCATTTTAGTTAAGTTTCTCAATTGGACCTAAAGGAAATAAAAATTACTTCAAGGATCACCATTGTAAGTATGCCAAGTATTTCTAAGTCCACTAGATATTGTTCAATTGCTTGTAAGTTTTTGTTGTCATTCATAATTTCATTTATAAGTTCATGTTTTTCATCACTGATAATCTTTTCACAATTTTAATCGAAGTTTAGTTTCATCTTCTATTGCTTTTAACTTCATTATCCGAAGCTGATACTTCGTCATGCATGTTTTTAGTCATAATCAATCGAACCACTACTTCGTAATATACAAAGCTAATTTTGTCATATCCGAAGTCTACGCGAAGCTTTAAATTGATTGACTGCATTATTTTTCGTTTTATGCGAAGTTACACTTCGTGATATACGAAGCGAACTTCGTCATATCCAAAGTCATATACGAAACTTCACTTTGATCGACAGCGTTCTGAACAGTTTTATACGAAGTTCCACTTCGTCATATACGAAGTTACTTTTTATCATATCCAAAGTTCCACTTCGACCATTTGTGTTGTTTTATGGTCAAATCAAAACTTCAATAAAATAATCGATTACCTTTATCATAACAATTGTTTCCTGCATATTGGCTGTTGTACATAGATTATCATTAATACCCTGATCATCTTTTTCATAACAAAAATCCTTATTCTGTTGATCAAGAAAGATTATGAGTAAGCTTTATTAATGACTGTTGTTTTCAATATCATTTTATTCAAGCTATTATCATTGAAGAAAACATTTAATCATTGCATATCTTCTGATTAAGGAACTTTCTAAAAACATCTTTGATAATATGATTGAAGTATTCACAGACTTGTTTTAAATGTCCTTAGTATTTGAACGTGTGAAATTCAAATCTACCACCGTCTGTTGAATATCTCTTATGCATAAGCATTCAAAATTATCTTCACATGCATAGTCTGTTGCTGGATATAGTTCCCATACAATATGACTTTTTAACTGACTACTATTTTCATGCTAAGTCTTCTAACACTTTACGTTTGAACATAAAGGAACATATATGTTATATGGCTTAGTTAGTCACGGGACATAGCTCCCTTGCAGAAAGTGCTTTACGGTTTGCCATTCTTATAACAAGTCTTCTTATGCTTTATGCGGTGACAGAATGGACATATATATTTCTATATAACACCTTTTTCTGTTGACTGAAGACATCTCTCTTAGCATTTAATGTCTACAGGTTCTCGGTAGTCATATATTTCTACAATGTAAGACCTCCTGCGACTGCATGGAAACATGTATCAAGAAATGAGAGACAATGGCTACTTCAACGGATATCTCAACAGCTAGAAGAAATGCCCTTAAGAAGACAATGCCTGTGAAGAAGAAGAACTGCCAATGTGAACACGTATATGTAGAAACCCGATTCTGGCTTATAAGTCGAGCCATATTTCTTGTTCACCTAATGAGCCCCAAGTTGGTCACTCACCTTGAGCCCATTTATTAGCCTCATTTTGAGACCATTAAAGCCCAATTCCTACCTTATCTTGTCCAATCATCACTTCAAGAGTCCTCATCTTAAGAGTTCCAAACCTCAGACTTTAACACGACGGCCTTGGGGGTTGCATTCATGACAATTGATCGATTATAATCCCTAAATAATTGATTATATTTCCTAAATAATCGATTATAATCCATAAATGATCGATTATCCTTAACGCGACAGGTCGTGGCATTGTGTTAGGATCATGGTCGCGTCCATTCTAGCCGTCGCGACAGCCCATGCATATCTATTCATGTGCCTTCATGGTCGTGACCACCTTGGTCGTCGCGACAAGCCATGTCGTGCCCCTATGATCCGTCGCGACATCGTTCTATATGCGTTGGCTCATTAACCACCTCCCCTCTATCCTCCCTTGGACTCTATCCTCATCCACAACCACTCTCCAACCCCTAGCCGCAGTTTGAGGTTCCATCTCACCTTGGAACCTCCTAGGACTCTTCCCATGCAGATTTACTTGAGTTTTTATCATTTTCATGGGCAATTATAACTTAAGGACAAGATACTCTCTCTCCTCTCTATATAAGTGACCCCTCTCCTTCAGAACGAGGAGAGAACCCAAAAAGCTACCACGAAGTGCTACCAAAATCTCACCAGAGCTCCCCTTTAGCTCGTAGCCCTCCCATTTCCTCCCATTTTCCCATTATTCTCTTCACCAAGTCACACTCTTTCTTCATGCATGGAGCTTGGTAGCTAAGAGGGTGACGTCCATGACCTTCAGAGGTTGCTGTACGACCCAAGGAGGATCTCTTTTAGCCAGGGAGTCACCCCTTTGGGGCCTTTCTTCCTTCCCTCCTCCTCATTTTTCTTTCAAGCATGTTGTTATATTCTTTTTAAATAGTAGCATATCTCCATTCCTACGTTTTTCTATAACCCAAGGGGTTTCCAAACACCCCCCAAGTTTGTTCCCTCCATGATTTCCTTCTCTCTTTTCATTTTGAGTAGATACTTCCGTTAAATATGGTCTAACATGGTTTCTTTCTTTTATTTCGTTGTTTTGGCAGGTTCTACAACAAGAGCAGATGAGGGGCTCTCATCCTCTGGCCGGCCGAAGGACAGGAAGGAGGTCCCCCCATCCATCTCTTGCACTACTGAGAAGGCGTCAAGGTCCCCCGTCGCGACATCAAGAACGCGACTGGTTGGGGCGTCGCGACCAGCTTAGGATGGCGACGGGTCTCAATCGCGACACCAGTAAGTGGCCCTTCTCACCTCCTTTCCTAGTCGTTATCCTTTGACCTTCATTTACATCTTAGGGCAACATGTTAGGTGGCGATCACATTCGTTATATCATGCTATGACATTCATGTTGTGTGTTTCGAGACCTCGTGATTATACCTTTTGGCTATCATGGTGGGACCTTCACTGCTAGCCTCGTCTTTCTTGCTTGTTTACCTGCCATGTTTGTATGTTTGTTTGTCTAGTAGAATCCTGTTAAGGTTGTTTCTGTGTTTTTTTGTCTTTCTATCTTCTGTTAATATCACGTCATATCGTGCGGTCGCGACCTTATCGCATCCATAAAGGCGGACGCCACTTTAGGTACGCCTTCTCCTCCTTGTCCTCCGTCTTGATCTTCTTTTAGAAGATTTCTTATGTCATATCCATGTTGTTCCATCATGTATACCACAATTTCTGTGTTAGAACCTTGCTAGGGCTTGGGTTTTCCTTTAATTTTCATTGTTCTTTTTTGGTGCTGTCGTGACATATCGGGCTGACGCGTCCTTGTCGCGCCATAGGAGGAGGACGCGATAACAGGTACGCATTGTTTGTTATTGTTTTTCGTTCCATGTGTTAGTTCCTGCTTGTCTATGGAATCTTCATCTCCTGTTTACCTTCTTCCATGTTGTATTGCGCTCTAGTATAGTCTGTTTGCTTGCTGTTTGTGTGTGGTTGTGGGTTTCTGCAACCCGAGATTATCGCGACCGAGCCCTCAGTCGCTGAGGTCGCAGTAGACCTGTTCGTCACGATCATAGCAGCGACCTTTTAGCTACTATTTGTTAGTTTAGGATAGAATTTGCATGCACCCCGGTGCACATAGGTTCATGCATACACTATTTTCGTGTAGATAGGATTCCTCCTTGGTAGTGGAGACCCTCTCACTTGCGAGAACTTGTGGGATGACCAGGGCCTGCTACCGAGTGTAGCGTATTAACCATTCAGATAGTGGCTTAGTGGTTGTGGAGGCTAGTATGTGGCCTATTAGTGTGTGTTACAAATGTTCACATAGGTTTTCGGGCTTTGTGGACCGACAGTTCTGGCCCAAAGCACCTGTTGGTTCACTGTTTGTGAATGCGACAGGGCTAGGCATCGCGTTCTGAATGCGATGACCCTGGGTGTTGCGTTCTGGGTACCGCCATTTGAGGTCTTCGTCTGCATGTCCGCTGCGTGTCCGCGCGCCGGGCGGACTTTCTGATGTCGGTAGTGGGAAGGCGATGACCTTCTACGTCGCGTTCTTGTCGTGATAGTAGGGTGCGTCACGTTCCCAACTGTGAGGCATTTTTAGTTGAGGTTGGCCAAACAAAGCTCCAGTAAGCTCTGCTCGGCCAGGGAGGAGGTTTTGCGTTGGAGTTTGGGGCGATTCGACATTTTGGGGTTGTTTTCGGCATGGTCTCTCCGCGAGGACGTCGCACGGAGCAGGGGAAATGCCAGTTGGTTGTCGTTCTTCGCATTCTTCACGAAGGTAGGGAGATTCTGCCCTGTTTTACGCTGTAGATTGCATGTGATGCATGAATAGATAGTTAACTGCTTTATAAACAATAGATACCATGTTAGAACAATGAGTAGAGAATGAATAATGGGTTTTTACATCATTTTACATGGTTTGTATGGGTGATCCAGTGATGGGTTCTCGGATTAGGGTTTCGCCTGTGAAGGCAACGGGCCAAGGTGTCGCGTTCAGAACGCGACAGCCCGACCCGTCGCGTTCTGCTTCTGAACGTGACCTATCAGGGTGTCGCGTTCAGAAGGCGACAGAGGACCCTGTCGCATTAAGGGTCCCAAGGGCTGTATGCTTGTGCATGGTTATGTGTTATCAGATTATCGATATGTGTTCTGTATGGCAATGGTAAGCGGTGCATTGGCACCTGTAGAGCTCGAGGTGTGTGTTGTTCACGTGGTTGATGTGGTGTTCACGTGGTTTAAGCAGTGTGCACGTGGTTTGTGTGTGCGTGGCGTAGTACGACGCCTACCGTGGTTACCTCTTCAGTTGGGTCCCCAGGTTTTGTGTGAGCCAGGCACATGATGTTTCGGCGCTTGTCTCGGTACTTGTGTACCGTCGAGGTCTATGTTGTCTTCCTGGACACCCTCACTCTTGTGTAGAGTTGTATGTCCGGCTGAGGGAAAGACGACAGTGGGACAACGACTTGTGAGAGTTTGTGTTTTTGTTGCTTGTAGCGTGCTCGTGTTGGGGGTTACGATACCAGTGGACGTACTGGCCCCAGCTAGTCCTGTTTTCTAGTGCCTCACTTTAGGGAGCTCGGGTCGGAGTCCCTAAAGATGCCAGGCATGGGCCCGCGGCAGTGTGGTCTGCAGGAGTGGTGTTATTTGTCTCCACAGTTTCTTGGCTTGTTCTAGTGGAGTGGCAACTGAACCTAGTTCGTGGCTGCGAGACTGAGAGGTAGTCCTGTGTGGTTTGTCCGGGTCGGTAGCTGGTGGTTGTGAACCAGTCTTCGTGGCCCGAGTGTGGCATTTTTCTACTTTAGCACGTACACCTGGTTGTGGTTTGCCGTTTATTTATTAAAGTTGATTCAGTTAATAGCATGTGATAAGTGGCATTTACAACTTAATATCCTACTTAGTTAGTTCTATAAATTGCTAGCGTAGCTTCCTGCTTTGTTACTTGTGAGTTTGGTTTTGTTCGGTTTCTGGGGAAGTTTCCCTACTGAGCCAGTGACTTGTGAGGCTCACCCCTACTCCTTTCAGGTGAGGGAGAGCGGGAGGCTTCTCTCCCTTCGTCTAGTTCAGAGCAGCGTCGTAGCGGAGTTGGGTCTGCACTACCAGTAGTGTAATTTCCTTTCTTTGTACACCTCGGGGTATGCCTCAGGTCTTATTGTACTTGTGTCTGGTTACTGTTGAGAACTGGCTATGTATATTTCATGTAAATATTTGTGAGATGACAATCTTATATATATTTGAGCAGTTTCCTTTATATTCTACGAACATGTGAATGGTATCCCTTGGAGGCTTCAGCTCGTTCACGAGAGGTGGAGTCGGGTCAAGCTCGTTTTTAGGTTAATGGGTTTGAATGACGAGGACTGCTACAGTTGGTATCAGAGCAAGGTCTGTGGAATATGATATAAGGAATCGGAATTTACATAGCCTTTCCTCTACTTTAGCCCACTGCTAGTAGTTGACCCTGGTTTTTGTATTGATTTGTTTTGTGTTGTGTGGTTGGAATGATATTTGTGCAGGATTAGAAATGGCAGACAAGAGAGATTGGGGAGGAGGTGGAGATGAACTTGAGGAGACTACGCATCAAATGATCAAAAGGATATGGGAAAGTCTTACAAAGATCCATACCAGATTGGATCATCAGGCACCAATATAGCTAGTAGCAGTAGCACCACCGATAGTGGAGGAGGCAGTACTAGTGGCACCACCCCCACCACCACCAGTAGTTGAGGTACCACCCGTTGTACCTGTACCTCCTAGAGTACCAGCATGGATAGTCAGTGTGGAGGAGCCTACATCACTAGTGGAGAGGTTTTTGCAGTTGCAGCCACCCACATATTCAGGAGGTGCAAATTTCGACACAGCAGAGCACTGGGTGCATGAGATAGAGAGGGTCTTTGTTATTATGAGGTGTTCGCAAGCCGATAGGGTGTTGCTAGCTGCCTATCAGTTGCGTGGATTCACAGAAGAATGGTGGAGATTGAAGATGCAGATAGTATTTGCAGGGAGGACAGAGGACACCATCACCTGGCCAGAGTTTCTGACAGTATTCAATGATACTTTCTTTCCGGTTCAGATACAACAAGCTAAGAGGGAGCAGTTCCAGACATTGTAGCAAGGGAACCTGTCAGTGCTAGAATATCAGATGAGGTGGCATTGAGTAGATATGCTCCATATGTGGTTACTGATAACACTATGATGGTGGAGTATTTTGTTCGAGGATTGCGACCAGAGCTTCAGATGCAGTAATTCCCTTGATGTGCAGAACAGTGGAAGAAGCAGCGCAGAGAGCAACAATTCTGGAGAGGACTGTGTAGGCTAGCAGTCCGAGGGCAGGGACAGGTAGTTTTTCGGCTTCTGCAGTAGTCCACAGGTATTAGCAAGGGCAAGGCGCCCTCAAAAGCATCGTCATCATCAGGGTTTGCAAAGTGGGGTGGCAAATTGAAGAAGATGTTTAGAGGACGAGAGCGGCAGGCAGCAAGGCTTTCAGCCGGGTTTTTCAGCAGGGCTGAGGTGTCAGGCCAGCACCAGAGGATCACAGCAGAGTACGACAGAACAACCCGCAGCTTTTCTAGGTTTTCAGTGTTATAATTGTGGGTAGCCGGGCATTTAGCTAGAAATTGTCCCTTCCTCGAGAATACAGTTATGGTAGAGGGACTCAGCAGCAGCAGCAGCCAATCCAGTAGCCAGTAGAGCGAGGCAGAGGTGCACCATACCAGAGAGGAGGACGGGGTCGAGTTATGGCAGTCACCAGAGCTCAGGCAGAAGCATCCAATATAATTGAAGGTATATTACCTCTTTTTGATTTTTCTGCTAGAGTGTTGATTGATTCAGGTGCTTCGCATTCGTTTATTCACGAGGATTTTCTGGATAGCATGGTACATCCCTTGGAAGAAAGGCGGTGTGAGTTGGTAGTAGAGGTTCCCTCAGGAGGTTTCATGCTTACTTCATGTTTCTTAGATGAGGTTCTGATAGTGATTCAGGGGAACTAGTTGCCAGTAAGGTTGTATGCTTTGTCATTGAAGAATTATGATGTGATTTTGGGGATGAATTGGTTAGAACCCTATGGGGCATTAGTAGATTGTAGAAAGAAGAGAGTCAGATTTTGTAGGCCTGGTAAAGCAGTGTTTGAGTTTCAAGGTATGCCCTTCTACACTCCTAAGTTTATTATTTCTGCACTTAGGGCAGGAAGGTTGATTAATGCGGGGTGTGTAGCGTACTTTGCTTCGGTTAGTTTAGTTGAGTCCAATAAGTCTATAGATTCAGTACCGATAGTTAGAAAATTTGCAGATGTGTTTCTAGAAGATTTGCCAGGGTTAGCCCCACATAGGGAGGTGGATTTCACAGTCGAGTTGCAACTAGGCAGCATGTCGATTTCAAAGGCACCATACAGAATGGCACTGGCAGAGCTGAGGAATTGAAGAAGCAGTTGCAGGAGCTGCTAGAGAAAGGCTTCATCAGACCTAGTCATTCGCCATGGGGAGCACCAGTTTTGTTTGTTAGAAAGAAGGATGACAGTCTGAGAATGTGTATTGATTATAGGCAGTTGAATAAGGTCACAATCAAGAATAAGTATCCACTACCTAGGATAGATGATTTGTTTGATCAATTCGAGTCGGCTAAGGTATTTTCCAAAATTGATTTGAGGTCAGGATAGCATCAGTTGAGGATCAAGGAAGAAGACATAGACAAGACAGCTTTCGGGACCAGATATGGGCATACAAGTTTGTTGTTATACCATTTGGGTTGACCAATGTGCCAACAACATTCATGAATTTGATGAACATGATATTTCACCCGTATCTGGATCAGTTCATTGTGGTTTTTATTGATGATATACTGGTATATTCAGCGTCCACAGAGGAGCATGCAGCACACTTGAGGATCACATTGCAGACTTTGAGAGATCACCAGTTGTATGCCAAGTTTTGCAAATGTGAGTTCTGGCTAAAAGAAATTCAGTTTTTGGGTCATGTAATATCAGGTGTAGTTGTTGCAGTTGATCCGGCCAAGGTCGAGGCAGTGATGAAATGGGAAGAACCAAGACAGTGATAGAGATCAGAAGTTTTCTGGGTTTGGCAGGATATTATAGGTGTTCATCCAGGATTTTCAAAGATAGCAGCTCCAATGACAAGGTTGACAAGGAAAGGGGTACCCTTTGTATGGTCTTCAGATTGCAGACGTAGTTTTGCAGAATTGAAGAAGAGGCTTACCACAACACCAATATTGGAGATTCCCTCAGGCAGTGGTGGATTTGTGTATATATACAGATGCATCCAAGAGAGTTTGGGAGCAGTGTTAATGCAACATGGAAAGGTGGTAGTCTATGCATCCAGGCAACTAAAGAAGCATGAAGAGAATTATCCCCACATGATTTAGAGCTAGCAGCATTTGTTTTTGCACTGAAGATTTGGTGGCATTATTTGTAATGGTGAGAGTTTGAAATATTCACTGATCACAAGAGTTTAAAGTACATCTTCTACCAAAAGATCTGAATTTGAGGCAGCGCATGTGGATGGATACTTGAAAGATTACTACTTTAGTTTGGCTATATCCAGGCAGAGGCTAATGTGGTGGCAGATGCACCGAGCAGAAAGCAGTTATGAATCAACTTATGATCAGAGAATAAAATTGTATGAAGATGTAGCCGAGACTTCATTATATGTGCCAATAGTCAGTGGCAAGCAATATTCGTAAGCAGTGCAGTGGAACCTTCTCTATATTGCAGATAGTGGAAGCGCAGAGAACATATGACAGTTTAGCTGATATTGTGAGAGTGGAAGAGGTGACTCTTGATGATGACAACGTGGTCAGGCTCAGGGTCGGTTGTATGTGCCCAGATGTTGAGTCAGGTAAAAGTGTTAGAGGAGGCTCATAAGTCTAGATACACCATCCACCCAGGCAGCACGAAGATGTATCAAGATTTGAAAAGCACTTCTGTGGCCTATATGAAGAAAGAGATTGCAAAATTCATATCAAGATGTCAGTGTGTCAACAAGTGAAAGTAGAGCACTAGAGGCCAGGAGGACTGTTGTAGCCATTACCCATTCCACAGTGGAAATGGGATGATATTGCCATGGATTTTGTAGTTGGTTTGCCCAGGACTTCAGCAGGTCATAATAGTATTGGGGTTTTTGTGGACAGATTGACCAAGGTTTGCAGATTATTGTCAGTAAGTATGTCATGGTCAGTGGATAGATTAACAGATTATATGTAGAAACAATAGTACCTTTGCATGTGATTTAGTCCCATTATTTCAGATCGATATCCCAGGTTCACTTCAGCTTTGTGGAGAGTTTGCAGAGAGTGTTGGCACAGAATTGAGGTACTATTCAGCTTATCATCCACAGACAGATAGCAGATAGAAGGACCATTCAGACAATAGAAGACATGTTAAGCTTGTTGTCTAGTATGGGGAGGTGTATGAGAGCACCACTTGGCATGGTAGAGTTTGTATATAACACAGTCATCATCGCGCATCAGAATGGCACCTTATGAAGAATTGTATGTAGACCGTGTAGGACACCATTAATTGGCATGATTTAGGCGAAGATAGGTTATGGTCTAGAGCTGATCCGACAGTGTGCATAACAGTAATTTATCAAGGAGAAGCTTCAAACAGTGCAGAGTCGCCAGAAAAGTTATGCAGACACCAGACGTTAGCCTTTGCAGTTTGAAGTTGGAGATTATGTTTTTTTGAAGGTTTCTCCTACCAAGGGTGTGCTGAGGTTCACTAAGAAACACAAATTGAGTCCAAGATATGTTCGCCCATTCCAGATAATAGAAAGAATAGGTGAATCAGCTTATAGATTGGATCTGCCAACAGATTTCACAGATGTCCATGATGTGTTCCATGTTTCTATACTCAAAAGATATATTCGAGATCTGTCCTAGGTGGTCAGTTACTAGAGAGACGATCTGAAACTAGACATGACCATGCTAGAATATCAGTGCAAATCACAGGTCGTAGAACCCAGAAGCTCAGAAATAATAAATTGAACTAGTGAAAGTCAGATGGAAAGACAGGGAAGAGAGGATACGTGGGAGTTAGCAGAGGAAATGGTCAAGCGTATCCATACTTATTTGAGTAAGCTTTAATTCTTTAGGTGATAGTACCATGCTTGTTTAATGGAAGGTTTTTGGTGTCGAGTTTCCTTCTTAAATTTCGAGGATGAAACTTCTTTTAGGTGATAGTAATGTAGCGTATTGACCGTTCAGATCGTAGCTAAGTGGTTGTGGAGGCTAGTGTGTGTTATAGGTGTTCACACAAGATTTTAGGGCTTTGTGGGCTGATAGTTCGGGCCCAAAGCACCGACTAGTTCACTGTTTGTGAGCGACAGGGCTAGGCGTCACGTTCTGAACGCGATGGCCCTGGGTATCGCGTTCTGGGTATCGCCTTTTGAGGTCTTCATCTACATGTCTGCCGCATGTCACACGCCCGCGGCTTGCTGATGTCGGCAATGGGAAGGTGACGGCCTTCTACGTCGAGTTCTTGTCGTGACAGTAGGGTGCGTCGCGTTCCCAATGTGAGGCATTTTTAGTTGAGGTCGGCCAAACAAGCTCCAGCAAGCCCTGCTTGGCTAGGGAGGAGGTTTTGTGGTGGAGTTTAAGGCAATTTCGACGTTTGGGGTTGTTCGACGTGGTCTCGCCGCGAGGATGTCGCACGGAGCAGGGGAAATGTACGACCCTCATTATACCGGTACGGTTATACCAACCCACGTCGGTATAAGCGGCGTCATCAAAGTGGGACATTTACCCGACAATAACATTCAGCTGAGACACACGTGAATATAGACAGAGTAACGGAAGTAAAGAACCACTGTCTTCATTTTTCATTCATCATCCACATTTAACATACATGATTCGATAAATTTAAGACTAAAAGTCCACATAATTTAAATTGCTGAAAATCAAATACATAGATGTCCATACTTATACATTCCTTCCATGATAATCTAGTACAATGTTCAATTTACATACTATGAAAAACACATGTCACAAGTACTCCAACACTCTAATCTCCGCGCTCGGAGTCGGTCTCCAACGTCTCCTCCACAAGTGTCTCGTCACCAACTACACTTGTACGCCGAAGCAAGTAGTGAGTCTAAAAGACTCCGCACGTAGTTCTACACATACCGTACATGCACATATCATAGTAGGTTCTACAACACGTTCACAAGACACAACATGTAGCTGCTTGACATTAAGTTTTACAACCTATCATGGTGAATGTACAATTTAAACATATGGACTATGCTTTCAGATTTCCTAAAATAGATCACCTATTACATACTTTCTATTCATTTCTCACATAAAAATCTACCTTCAACAACTAGGACATGAAAGTCATTAACATGAATTTCCGAGCGTGCATGAAAGGAAACATACCTAACAGGGAATCTACACATTCCTACGCATATACGTACCATTTTACAAGCTTTAAGCTTGCTGTTTTACATGCTTTAGCAACCATAACCTAACACATGAGAGCTACAACAACGATTAAATCACAACATGTGAACACCTAAGTATGGAAGTTGTTTATATATGCTTAACAATTATCCCTAGCATGGATTCTATGCATTTTGCATACATAACATGATCATAACATAGAAAAGCTACTGTTTAAGCATGATTTCAGATTGTCATAACATGGATTACAAACTCACATCCTCACATTTTTACACAATTTCAATTTCGCATAATTCACACTTTACACATGCATCTTTACACATTGTTCACATTCACATTTTTTTTTCACATGAACACATACACATTTACACATTACATTTAGTGCCGTGACACATAGTCCAAACCACCAAAGAAGGACACAACACATCACATTCACATAGACGCCATCTAGGCAATACAATGGCGACTCTTGGACTGCGCAGACTGGGAGAACAAGTCTCCACTCTAACCAGTGGTACTTGTCCACCTCTAGGATTTCCCCCTAATGCCTTTAGGGTCACAACACATTGAAGCTTCCCATGGGGAGCTTTCCATGGTACGGTTCCATAGCCCTCTATGGAAGCAGTATCACACTTGGCACAGTTTTACACATTACACATATCGATTTTACACACGTTTTACACATGATACTTGCCTCTCATTCTTTTTCTCACTCACACAAGGGCTCTGTTTTTCCTAACACGATTCTACAGTTAACAGGGACTACATGTTCAGAATTTTACACAATCAGACCACACATACATGTCACATTATTCCCATATTAGCATGCATACTTTTTCACATTTCTCGCATGGAAACATTCATATTTCACTATACAGTTGTTTTCAAATGACCTGAATTTTAACCACTAGCTGGTTTCGGTTTTAGGATCCTATATGCAAATTTTCAGATTTTTCTAACCTAAAACGTAATTACAGAAATATAACTCGAATTCACATACTATCCACAATTCAAGTTAACACATGGAGTTGAACACCAATCACAAATTTAACAACTCACTGTCTGAACCCTAGCATGCATAAAGCCACATGATTTATTCTCGAATTTGGGGCAATACACAATTTACGGAAGATTTATCGTGACCTACGCATGATTTCTATTCCCCAAAATAGAAATTTCAATAATCATACGAATATGGAAAATTCCAGAAACTCAGAGCACAGACAGGGTTGTACATACATGGTCTAACAAAATTAGGGCAACATGATTTTACCACGGATTATTAGGATATGGGTGAGAACATACACATGAACATTCTTCCACATGCTTTCAAACATGTAAATGAGCTCTACCATCCACAAATAAGTGTACATTCACATTCCCATCCATCACATTAGCTAGTATACATAGCATATAAAGATTACTTATATCCTCATCGTGAAACATATCGATTTAACATATAGAAGGGCAGAACAGTTCACTGTTCTGTCCAGACAAACTTGGCGTCGGTCTTTGGCCGTTCCAGGAGTGGACGGCCAGATCGCTGGACGCGTACCATGGATCTCGGCGTCAAGGCATTGACGCCATGTTCTTGTCTGTGCAGAAACATAGACCGAACTCAAATGCGAAGGTGAAGGGGGGATCTAGGACACGAGAAAAATACATAAAATTTATAAAACCAACCTAGACACATACAGGACGTTATGGGTAGGGTACTTGCCTCTAGAAAATACACCAAACAGATCTAGGGCTCGGTGAAGCTCTCCTTGGGCTGTCCCAAGAAGCTCCTAGAATGCTTCACTCCGGGTTCTAGGATGAAGACGGCTCCAAAATAAGGCGGGAAGCCTCCTCCTCCACTCCAGCTAGCTCCTTGCTGCAGTAGATGGCCGGTGCAAGCTTCATGTAGCCGGATTAGGGTTGCAAAGGTGACTCTTCACACAGATTTTAGGGTTTTCTCTTCTTTCTCTGTTGCAAAGGGGCAAAGAGAAGGCTTAGGGTTGTAAAATGGTTTGTATATAGGAAGGGTGTTCTCCTATCACGCAAGGGTGACAAATGGCTTTCACCATTGGAGACAGCTCCCTAATGGGTGAGCTAGCTTGCTCCCGGAATTCTGGGCTCTGCAACGCATGCAGGTCAGAGAAGTTGGCGTCCACATCGCTGGACGCTGGGTTAGTGTTGGGCGTCCATAGGGTTGACGCCGACACGACATCGGCGTCTACTGATATTGACGCCAATCTGGCCTTCGGCCAGAACTCTAAAACATGCAGAAACCATGCACATCTTACCCCTATATATGCCATATGTATACGTTATCATGTACACACTACCATCATACCATTCATACACAATTTACATCTAGTTTATACACATGCATGCATAATATACTAACTAGTACTTACGTAGATATTACATACGTACATACACAACATGAATTATTTACATGCAATACAATAATGCAACAAAATTCGAGGGCCTTACAGGAAACGCGGGGTGGTTGTCATTCTTCACGTTCTTCGCGAAGGTAGGGAGATTCTTCGCCCCGTTTACGCTGTAGATGCATGTGATGCATGATAGATTGTTAACTACTTTATAAACGATAGATACCATGTTAGAACAATGAGTAGAGCATAAATAATGGGTTTTTACATCATTTTACATGGTTTGTGTGGGAGATCCGGAGATGGGTTCCCGAATTAGGGTTTCGCCTGTATAGGCGATGGGACAGGGTGTCGCGTTCAGAACGCGATAGCCCAACCTGTCACGTTCTGCTTCTGAACGCGACCTATCGGGCTGTCGTGTTCAGAAGGTGACAGAGGACCCTGTCGCGTTAAGGGTCCCGAGGGTTGTATGCTGGTGCATGGTTATGTCTCTATCGAATTATCGATATGTGTTCTGTATGAAAATGGTAAGCGACACATTGGCACCTGTAGAGCTCGAGGTGCGTGTTGTTCACGCGGTTGACGTGGTGTTCACGGTTTTGAGTGGTGTGCACCTATTTGTGTGTGCGTGGCGAGTAGTACGATGCCTACGTGGTTACCTCTCAGTTGGAAGCCCCAGGTTTTGTGTGACCAGGCACGTGAGTGTTAGGGGCTTGTCCTGGTACTTGTGTATCGTCGAGGTCTGTGTCGTTTTCCTGGACCCTCACTCTTGTGTAGAGTTGTACGTCCGGCTGAGGGAACCGAGGCATTGGGATAGAGTGACTTTTGAGAATTTGTGTTTGTCACTTGTACCATGCTCGTGTTGGGGGTTACAGACACCAGAAGACGTTCTGGGCCCCAGCTAGTCCTGTTTCCAATGCCTCACTTTAGGGAGCTCAGGCAGGAGTCCCTACAGGTGCCTAGGATGGGCCTGCGACAGTGTGGTCTGCAGGATTGGTGTTGGTTGGTCTCCACAGTTTCTTGGCTTGTTCAAGTGGAGCGGAAGCTGGACCTTTAGTCCGTGGCTGCGAGACTAAGAGGTAGTCCTGTGTGGTTTTTCCAGGTCAGTAGGTGGTGTCGCGAACTAGTCTTCGTAGCCCGAGTGTGGCATTTTCCTACTTTAGCGTGTACACCTGGTTGTGGTTTGCCATTTATTTATTAAAGTTAATTCATGTAATAGCATGTGGTAAGTGGCATTTATAGCTTTAATATCCTGCTTAGTTAGTTCTATAAATTGTTAGCGTAGCTTCCTGCTTGTTACTTGTGAGTTTTGGGTTTGCTCGGTTTCTGGGGTTTCCCTACTGAGCCAATGACTTGTGAGGCTCACCCTACTCCTTTAGGTGAGGGATAGCAGGAAGCTTCTCACCCTTTGTTCTAGTTCAGAGCCGCGTCGTAGCGGAGTTGGTCTGCACCACCATCAATGTAATTTCCTTTCTTTGTACACCTCGGGTTATGCCCAAGTCTTCTTGTACTTGTGTTGGTTATTGTTGAGACTTGCTATGTATATTTCATGTAAATATTTGTGAGATGGCAATCTTATATATATTGAGCAGTTTTCCTTTATATTTCTACAGACATGTGAATGGTATCCCTTGCGAGGCTTCGGCTCGTTCACGGGAGGCGGAGTCGGGTCAAGCCGTTACTAGTTAACGGGTTTGAACGATGTGGACCGCTACACAACCGAGGGCCTTCGTAGCCCCGTGCCTGTACACACATTGGGTTGCTAGCCTGGTTGTACCCGTTGCCCTATAGTTCTGGTCGTTTGCACGTGAATTGTGTATTTCCCTTAGTCACTTCAGAGTACTTGAGTACACACCTATAGGGTCCTATCTAGCTGAGTGCCATTTCGTTAATTAATCCACTAAAGGCTACGTGTAAACTATAAAATGTTAACGATAATCATGTCAACATGGGTGTTTGTTTGATATACTTCCTCTCATCTCACCGTCCATTCTTGTGTGTTAGAGTATCAGTCTCGTCCCCCTTCTCCTTCTGGGGCAGATGACGCACATAACCAATTCAGTCAACTCCTTCCTCACCTAAACTCGACCCAAGTTCGGGAATTCTTGGCGGCTGCCAAAGGCAAGCACCGCCTCTCTCTGCCCTCTCATGCCTCTGCCCAAAAGGCAACTTCCTCTGCACCCATTACTTCCGCACCACGTACACCCTCTATCATGATTGATCCCACTCCTCTTCATCCGTGGGCTATCCATTTCTCCGAGCCCAGATAGCTTCCGGCATAAGAGGTTCCACCCAAGTCTCCTCCACTTTCTTCATACTATCAGGCCGAACACAATGCTCTTGCCCGTAAGAGGTCATATTCTTTGGGTAGTCGCGCTCCCTTGTACCTACACACCACATCTGTCCCCTTCCGACTACCTTGTGGAATGGACGTCTATAAAAAGGGAGTTGTACAATCTCCGAAGGCAACTGGACCCTCGAAAGGTTGCCGACATCCCTCTCCCCTCTATCTAGCATCTCTGGGTTCTACCCCAGTTAGAGCTCCCTATCAATAGATGATCCTTAGGGTAGGCGACCCCTATGTACATATCAGGATTTTGTATATGAGTCAGCTCCCGCCAAGTATGATCGCCACCTCATGGCGTATCTATTCAGGAAGTCACTATATGGGC